>JAQIWG010006633.1:0-13121 GCA_034695025.1 Chamaedrilus cognettii | reverse complement strand
ACGTATCGTCCATAACCGTCTTCTCTAAACTTATCCTACAATGTCACGCATATAGCGCCTCAACATTTCGGGGACAATGACTCTCCTTTCACATCATATTTAGGCGTTATCTCGTGCTTTTCGACGCTCCTTAGGGAAAAGACTTTCTCCAGAGTAGGTTCATGGTCCCCTGGCCTCTCCATGATCCTCGATTGAGGAGACCTTAAAACTAGCAGCGCAAACTGCCGGAAAATCGTCGCTAAATTGACGGCAAATTGCCTGAAAATTGATGGAAAACTGCCGAATAAAATTGACAGTCTAATTTTTCGAGCAAAATTCCAGGTAACTTTTGCAACTCATTGTTGGTGTCCGCAAATTGCCCCATGTTGCTTGCAAGCTGCAGGCAAATTATCAGCCGATTGCCCGCAAATTTCCGACAAATTTCCGGTAAACTGTTGAATAAAACTGTCAGTAAAATGTTTTAAGCCACCCTCCTGGTAACTTTTTCAACTCATTTTCGGCTAATTTTAAGCAAATTTTCGACAAATTGCGGCAAACTACGATAATTTTTCGGAAAACTGCCGGCAATTCGCCAGCAAATAATCTGCGAACTATCGAATAATGCTGTCCTCCTAATTTTTCCAGCCAAATACAGACAACTTTTTCCTTGCCGGCAATTTGCCGGCAAATTTCCGGCAAATTGCCGGCAGACTGCCGACAACTTGCCAGCACACAACCGGATAAATACGGGTAAATAACCGGAATATTGTCGACAAAATGTCAGCAAATTGCTGACAAACTGCCGACTGTCACTGTCTGCTTAATTTTTTAGCCAACGGCCAGATTACTTCAACAACTATAGAAATTCGAATGCTATGTCTTCGAGTTAAAAAGCCTCCACTCCCGCTAAAAAATATCCAAAATTGGTATTTTTGGTAAAAGCAATGTAATTGGGCTACATTTGCAGGTGGGTTTGCTAAAATACGACGGCATTTTAAATGCTAATACAAATCAATTCAGATTTAGCCTATTTACATGTCATTTATCAAAAATCCATAATGTCTCATGAAATACTTTGGAACCAAGCAATGAACCGCTCCCCTTTCTCTAGTTCCCGGAAGTTCCCTTTTATGACACGCTTGCAAAGCTCTGGGCTGCAAACTATTTGTTGTCCAACTTGCAAGGAATTTTCTTAACTCCATAACTCTATCCATGGGCATACTTTGTGCAGGTGTCTTAGCTAAATGGTGTAATTTGTGTGCTTTGTAGTATTATGCTCGCATTGATCTCAATCAAGAATTATGAACTACTTGAAATGCGCAATGACGTGTTGGTGTGTTGTGTTTCAGATCAGAGAAACAGCTCCAGGTGAGCAAATGGTTCTTCTTCCGTTCGAAAAAGAAACATGTCCACAAATGAAAAGTGAACTGCAAACTAATTTTAACGTCGTTTTATAGTTTAGTGCCACGAGGCCCTTGGGCCTTGGTCTCCTGTTTCAAATAGACTGTAATGGTGTATTTGTGATATTGTTTTTACTTGACGGTGCTTGAAATAAAATTTCATTCATACACACATTGTGAATGGGTGCATTTTCTGCAGCTGCATTTCTCTTCCAAGTCAGCGCACATCGAAGGTCTGTTGTTCAAGCAGTGCCAACGTCGTGTTCACAGGACACTAGCTATTATCAATGAGACTGTGGAATTTTGGATCGGAAGTCGACCTGAAAAAAAATCGGAAAACAACCGGGAAGCCTTGAACAGGAGCGGACTGAGAGCGGAAGTGAACTTCAAATGGTGGTCAGGAGAAAGTGAAGGAATGTTGATCGTTTTGGCGAGTGAATATCAGGCACCTAGGGCAAGCGTTTGTCAGGAGATCGTGAATTTGTTGGGATGTTGCCAGCAATGGGCGATGTGACTGCGAGTACTTGCATTGCACTGTATGGCGATTCACACAGTACGGCGCATTGGCGATGGGTGTCTGTATGTACATGCAGGTCTGTATGTACAATTGTACATGTATAGCAAGTAGGCCTAGTGTCGAGCACTTTGGCGTGTCTACGCTATGAACAGGCAAATATGCCGTGTGTTGCTTAGAACATGAACCGCTGATCTATAATGCAAGTTGAATAACATTTGCAGCACTATGGCAAAGGACATGTGTGAACTATGACGAAATTTAGTTTGAAGCACCTAACCATTTAAAATGTCCAGTTAGCATGACTATTTTGTTTCTTTATTGGTGGCCTACGCTTGTTTTTTGTGCTGTGTACCCCATTGTGCGGAATGCAATCAAATGCTTTTACGTTTGGAAAAGTAGTTCCCTCAATACTGCCGTAGAGACAACAAATGCGACCACGGCAGCGATGTCAGAGACAACCGAAGCAACAACGCTAACCACAGGAGCAACAACGTCAACAACAGGAGCAACAACGTCAACAACAGCCGCAACTACGCAAACAACAGGAACAACCACCACCGTAAAAGCTACAACTGGACGAACACACGCCACAACAACGGGCGGTCAGTAGTGAGCGCGGGTTGGGTCAGTGGTCAGTGGGTAGTAAGCGAGCGAGATTCCGAATGCGAGCGCGAGAATAATTATTTTGCGGAGTCAATTTGTTCTATTTGCGTTACCTTCTTTCTGTGTTTGAAAACTATAGCCATAACTTCACACGAAAGCGCAGCTAAGTCTTTACTTCACAATGAGAGACGTTATTTGTATTCCAACGACTTTTTAAATGTCAGATGTTCCGCGATTGGATGATTGCGTATGCGGGCGTGACCTGCAACACTGTAGAAGCTAGTCGATTTTTGAGACGTCATCAGGTTCTATCGTCATTCATCCCCCATTAGACCCCATCGGCCGGTTATTTTTCTTCATTTTCTCGAAGAAGAATGGCTTTATAAGTCTTGATTTTCACGCTTATAGTGAGTATTGTATTCTCGAGTCCCGACTCGTTTCAGCGCCGGTCTTGTGCCCGGTCGTGAGTGGGGTGGTGAGCTGCAAGGACGCTGTCAATCAGTACAACTGCTCCTGCTCTCAGACGGGCTATGTCTCCCAGCCCGACAATGACACGGGTTTGCGGAACATACCGGAATGGATTTGTTTTGAAACGGCGTTTTAGTTCGTTTATCACACGCGGTACCGTAGTTTGTTTTGCACGCAGTGGTTCAGATGTCTGACAATATTATTGCTTGGTTTCATGAAGAAATAATTCTCACAAATCTTTGGTTACAAGCATGCGCGTACGCGTCACATGGTCAAACATGGTGGGTCCTGATACCGGGGCAAGTATAGGCTTGCATGTGCTTGCGCGAGGGCCGCCATTTTGGTCTTTGAATTGGACGTAACGTGTCGAAGCTGAGAATTGAATTGAAGCAATGACGTATAAATACATTATACGTCATTGAATTCAAGGCATCTTTTATTAAAACATAAGCTGCAGAGAAGGTATTGTAGGCCTATGGCTGTGCTTTATTGCGCAGTTCGAGTGGAAGAACTCTTTCTTTTATAAAAAGTTTGGCTTCAGAAAACAGTAGGCCTAATTAAATGTCATTCTGGTTATTTCTAAGGCCTAACTACTTGGCACTAATCATTAGCTAAGCGCATTTCTAGAGTTATTTGATCCAGCGCAGTTTTTATTGGAGCCCATTACAGATGTGTGTGTTGTCAGTGTACGAGCACTGCGGCGATGTAGCGAACCAGACCAGCACGAGCGGCGTGTACCGTCTGGCCGTGCTGCAGAACGAGAGGGGATACTGTCTGATGCAGAACGGCTCAGCTTGGCTGGTCGGCTGACAGCTTATCTCTGTTCAGTGCTCTGCCAATTGGCAGGTCTTTGGTGTTCAAACCCTTCACCCCAGCCAATCTTTGGCCCTTCTCTTCATATCCGCATACGGTTCCTTCTCAAGCAGATCGTGTATCATTCTGATACGTGCCTTTCTGGTTCTCTCTTACCCTCCATTCTTCCTTCCATCACATCTCTCAACAATCCCTCTCCTTCCAAAGCATGTAAAATCCAGTTCTTATTTCTTCTGACTATCACTTCCATCACAGACTTTGTTTTCCTCGCTCTCTTCAACACCTAATCTACTGTATTGCACTCTACTAGTAGCCTATTTACTCTCGTTGTTACCAATATTATCATTGAGCTCGACATGTAGAACGAAGATACTGTTGAGTTCGGGCAATGTACATGCGAAGTGCGGTCTCAAATGTATCACGTAATTGTCCACATCAATTCTATCCCCCTGCTAATTGAATGCTAGCAGTACTCTCTGTCTTTTTGGTGTTTCGTTTGGTGATTTTGAAAAACGCGATTACGTGTAGATACGTTCGAGCGGCCGTCTTCGCCTGACGACAATATTTTACTGGCCGGCGATTAAAATTCACT
Source organism: Chamaedrilus cognettii (assembly GCA_034695025.1). Taxonomy (NCBI): domain Eukaryota; kingdom Metazoa; phylum Annelida; class Clitellata; order Enchytraeida; family Enchytraeidae; genus Chamaedrilus; species Chamaedrilus cognettii. Next base: position 8,749 of record JAQIWG010006633.1, on the reverse strand, counting down.
AAATCAAGATGTTGTGAATTATTTTCCGATAATACTGTAGTAACATCCGCATAAAGATGCTAAAATTGAGCACACCGGTCTCATCCACGTGTCTTGGGCTTAGTATAGGATGTATGTTTGCTGGAGACGTGTTGGTCTGCTCAATCCAATACTATTGTTGTTGTTGTTGTTGTTGTTGTTGTTGTTGTTGTTGTTGTTGTTGTTGTTGTTGTTGTTGTTGTTGTTGCTGTCTTAGCTCCTTCCGGGGAAAGTGATGCCCCATTTCATTACCGGATGGTCGCTGGTGGTAGTTCCACCGTAGATTGGTAGGCATCGTAGGAACACATATGGCTGGCGAATTTCAACCACCCTTGACAAAGGGTGCACGAAGTTACTCAAAATCTTTGCGCGGCGGGATTCGAATCGACAACTGCATGTCGCACTCGTAATCCGAGACCAGCGACAAGGTCACTCGGCCACAACGCTTCGTCTTGCCCTATGGTGGGTGGCAGCAGGGGCAGGGCTGCCGGGTACAGTTTATCGTCATGTCCGAGACAATCCAATACTGTTTCTTGCTTGTACTGCTTCCATGTTCACAGGTGATTCAGCGCCGCGTGAGTGGAAGCGTCGACTTCTTCAGAAACTGGACGGACTACGAGTGTGGATTTGGCTGTCTCTCCAATAATTTCTGGCTGGGTGAGCACTATATGAATCTATATGCACTGTTTTGCATTTGATTACGACTTACTGTGTGTTAACAACATCAAATTCTTGTCAATCTGAGCTAAATTAAGATTTATTTGGTTGGATATGATAGTCTTAGGTTGCCTAAAGCATATGTCCAAGATAAAAATAGCAATTCAATTGGTATATGATTTTGTTCACTACTCGCATGCACTTCAATAATAATAACCTTAACTACCTTTTGAATCGGAAACAAATTTAATGCTACCTGAATTTTTTACTGATACCCAAAGCATTCCTAACATCTTCCAATTGTCTTCCATTTCTTGTCAAAATTTCTTCTCCTTTTCAAATCAGTCTGCACCGCAATAGTGCTCAATTGCAAAAATCAGCGATATGATTAAGTAGGCCAACTCGCACTGTATGTTTCAGGCGACGTTCTTCACTATAGCCTGGCTACATGTCTCGTGTTGCGCCATCGTACGATTCACAGTGTGAGTTTTGAACTAACTGTCGGATTTCTTGTGATATAACACTGTTTTAGGTAACGTCCATCTTGCCAACCTGACCTCTGCCACGCCCTACATCCTCCACATCGACCTCGAGGATTGGTCGGGCTACACGAGTTACACCGAGTACAACAAGTTCTCGGTGGGCAACGCTGCCTCCAACTACAAGCTCGTGTCAGTGGGCGGCGTCAGTGGACTGGCAGGTACTAACCAATCAATCACTGGACTCAATCACTGGCCTTGCAGGTACCAATCAATCAATCAATCACTGCACTCAATCACCGGTCTGGCTGGAATTAATCAACCAATCACTGGACTCAATCACTGGCCTGGCAGGTATCAATCAATCAAGTTAGTTGATTGTTAGGCTGAGTTTTTCCATCAAGTGCTAAAATTTAATCCGAGGTCATGAAATCATCACACCCAATGAGCGCGCTAAAGGCCTGATCTATGGTTAATTTAGCGCCATGTGATTGGTTTTTGCAGAAAGAGTCTCGGATTGAAATTTAACACTAGATGGAAAAGCCCGCCTTCAAAGGACTAGCAACAAGCACGTTATAATAAAAATCATTGATGGCAGTAAGATCAGTTTTTCTGATTCAGATTCCTTTTACAATGAAAATTAGTGAACGGATTAAAATTTTAAAAGTGCTTACACTTGCGCCTATTTTATTAGCGTAAATTTATATCAAAATTTAAAGGTTAACGTAAAGTCTTGTAGAACCTTCCTCAAAACCAGTGTATCACTTTGTTTTGTTTAAAATATCGCTGTTTTTGACGAAATGTAGCCTACTTCGATGATGAATCCTAGAACGATTTGAAAACTTGATTTAATATTCCCAATCGTTCGGTAGTTGGCCGATTAGGTATTTTTGTAGTTAGATTACCATAGTCAACCATAGTTTACCGGTAATTTAAGAATGGATTGCCGGTAATCTATTCATTTTTATAGTTCACTGATATTTTTGTGAACGTAGCAGTGTTTGTTTTTCAGGGTTTCGTTATGTTTGTTTGAACATGCCAGTTTATATCACTTGGCCTACACTGAACTTCCTTTTTCATTCTTTCCTTTTTCATACGTTGCTTTTGATGCTATATTTCTGCCTGCTATATAGTTTTTAAGTTATATTAAAAAATTGTTGTGTTATTTGTGAAATTTGATGCATTGTCTTGCTATTTGTGCCATAATAGAGGCAGTGATACAGACATTTGCACAAGCCGCACAGCTTTGTCAGTGGCTATCACAGGAGATGCATACCCTCCTTAGCTGCCCTTATTACTTCACGCCTCTGACAATTGATACCTGTATGTCTATGTTACAATGTATGCATTGCCTTGTCTTGAAGAAATAACGATAAAGAAAAAAAAATTCTAACGCCACTCACATCACTCGGTGCTCTGTAAATTGTCAGAAAAGATGCTACATCCTTGATACAAAAGGTGCTACTTTCCTTGCAGGCGACGGACTGGGTTACATGGTGGGGTACGGGTTCAGCACGTTGGACGCGACCCACGACGGCTGCCCTGGCCTGCCTATCTGTGCCGGACTGTACACAACGGGCTGGTGGTTCAACTGCTGCCAGCACAGCCTCCTCAACGGGCACTACAACGCCACGAATCCGGCCGGGGACAACGGCATCACGTGGAAGCCGTGGCATGGCTTGTACTACTCGCTCAAGTCTGCCGTGATGATGATGCGACCTCCGCACTACTGAAGCACTTGTTCACTCCGATTAAGAGTACACTTGTGTTTCAAATCCATTTTTACTTCGAAATTCTGTAACACATATAAATTTCACAAATTTTGCGAGTCGGGAAAGTCGCGAAAATTACATGCAGCAAATATAACGCTGCAGAAGCAATTATAGTGGGACTTCCTAGACAACGCGAAAATCAAGTTCAGTCAAAATTCTGAGAGGCAGAACCGCAAGAATGACAGGCATAAAAAATGTCATGTTTTACAGCAGTGCAGCAAATGAAGAAAGAATTAAACGAAGTCAGAAATCAAATAATTTACAGCGAAAATATATCAATTTTCGAATCGTGTTGTGTGATAAGTCGGTAATTTGATACATGTATGTTTACCAAGTCTCGATGACAAATGGCAGCTTCAGACAAAACAAAAATGGACAGATTTATTATAATTACGTTCACGGCCGATGTTCAATTTGACAGTGATGGCTTCGGTAGGCCAGCCAAATCTGGCGTGCGTGGCTTTAAAAATATCTTCGCGGTATATCTGCACTGCAATGCAGTTAAAATGAAGCAGAAATCTGCTTGCGACCCTGATTGCAGGGTCGATCCTAATTTTGATTGCAGTTTTTTGTATTAAGTCAACGCAATCTTCACCGTGAACGAACGATAATACACGTATTTAACAAATGCCGTGCAGTGCATTTGATCGTGCAGTTGATAGCCGTAGCTATTTCTTGTCTTAGATCACGTGATCAAAACTGCAAGTTGTCTGGATTGCAGACTGATTCCAGATCTGTGTGGCTTTCAGAATGTGCAAAGGATCGACGTAGATCTTTTTCAAGACACGCGCCCACTTGTAAATCCACAGCATAGATGTATGTGGATCTGTCACAGTAGTTTACCTGTCGCCAATCTTTATAAGAATATCTTATGGAACCATCATCCTTTGCTTTAGTATAAAATGGGCAATTATTTCCTTCACAATTTTAGCCCGCAACAAATAGCAATTTGGGATGGGGTTATTCTGACCGCGCGCTCTGCAAATGATCATACGTTAGGGTGGAGTGCAGTAATGAAGGCGAAGTTGAAAAAGATTGTAGGGTTCTCGAAGGGGAACACTTCAATAGCAACCCTCTCTCGCACGATTGTCTGTTTCACATTCACGAATATTACGAAGCCGACCGACTAAACATCAATTTGGCAGATGGGACAGCATAGAGCGGAACACGAGGAGTCGCCCACCCGAAATTCATATCGGCATTGCACTGAATGCAGCACGACCCCAGTCCGCCGTTGCTGTCCCTCTTTCCAGGGAACCAGTCGGTGAAGGCGGAGAAAGGAATGTTGGTAGTAGCGCCCGGTGCAGCCCGTGCCGTCTGTACGCTGACCGCTCGTCCAGTACGCGTAGTCGTTATTGTAACACTGCGTAGCAGCTACAGCCCGACGCGAAACAGACTGAATGTTATATACATAATACTATATAATAATAATGTATATTGAATCTGATATCTGGCATCATTTGATTGTGCATTTATTCATCTAAATAATGACCCGTGTATCACATAATAAGGGTTCATTTAAATTTTAAACGGTACATTTAAATTTCATTTGATGCTTAGCTTTGTATGCTTGTATTCCGCTGTGTGTTTAGTTGTGTCCTTATTGATGCTTTACTTTGTGTATAAATAGAAGATATATAAAAATAATAAATAACACATTAAAAATTATTCCCTACTTGATTCTAATTGATTTTAATTTTTAGCAGTAAATTCTATTATACAACGCTTGCTAAATGAATAGTGTTATAACTATTACTAGTGGTGCAGGGACCTACAGACCCGATCGCGATGTTTACAGCATTATATTTAAGAGCACTGTGAAACTTTATGCCGGCTGATATTTCCAAGTGTACAGTACGCCCTGTGTAGTCAATAGTTGGCATGTCATTATTATGTAACCACAGTTCAACATACCAGCCTAAAAATCACATGTGCAAAGACCGGGCAACTTGCGCGCCTTCAGGGTGTGTCGCACTCAGCGCCTGTTGTCCGGAGTTATGAACACGTTTAGTGATCCCTCACTACAGTATATACACTGTGTGTTTATAAAAAATTCAATTTGATTTGAATGTAGCTAAATTCTCAAAGGAATATCTAAAAGATATCCTGCACTTATCGCGCTTATTGCAAATCACGGCTGTGTTAAATATTTAGCTGCATATGAAAAATAAATCATTAGATTTCACGTAGCAATGGAACCATGTCCGGTGACACCGGCACAAACACCAAATGGATTCGCCCGCTGCAACCCTAATCAAATACATGCCTTGTCATTCAGACTCGGATTTTTTGACCATGTGGGGCTTCGCGCATGCGCGCATGCGCGTGAATCAAAAATTTGTGTAAATTGAGAGAATTGATACATGACGTTTTGAGATTTGTAAAGTAGTCCGAATTAAAGTGCGGGATGTGGACAGAAACTTCTGTGTTTCGGTGAAACGCTCTGCCGAGATATCACCATGTCCATCACATAAACGTTGAACAGCAGCGATGACGCAGCTGCCCTGCGGTATTGCTAGTGTCACATTCTTCCGTGCATTGCTTCGTGCGGCTGTGTGACTCTGCGATTGACCTGTGTCACAGACCCCTATGTGTAGCTGTGGCATTTCCAACGATTTTCTTATCGATATAGTTAGGGAATACAAAGATTGTGAAAAGGTGTTTGAAGTGTACAAGATTTAATCCCTAGTCAGAAATTTGAGCTAAAATGTCGTCGCAAGATGGCGATATTTTGAGGCGCTTTTCATAAATTTTCTTCACTATAGTGCAGCAAAATCATTGAAAATTGTACGTGAATGAGGCGTTTGCAAAGCTGCAAACTCCGTATTGGAGTCAAGGCACCGCATGGACAGCGCAGCTGGCCTGCAATATGCTGGGATGGGAAAAAGACAAAGATAAGCACTGGACGCTGACTAGTGGGGGTAAAGGACTGGAGGTAGGGGACGAGCGCGTCGTTTGTGCTGGCGCTCAAGATAACAGCGCGATGCGAGCTTCGGTTGAGCATGGTGCAAAAGGCGGCCGAATTGGCCCAGGGGACCGCCTGCAGCACGACCTGGAAGCACCCGAGCGCTGTGGGGGTGTTCGTGTAGCTGAAGCTCGGTGGACACACTACACGAGCGGCAGACAGAGCCGCAGAGCGAATAAGATATATTTTGAGGTGGAGGAGTCGATAATGGAAGTGTTTGTTTCATGCCACATATCTTATAAATGCAAGTAAAATCTACAATAATGCAGTATGCGCGCTGACTGTAACACATGATGTCACTCGCTATAGAACACAGCCCTGCTCATAAACAATTAAACAATCTTGTACAAAGGCCAGCGTAGTCGAGTCCTAGGCCGCGTCAATGGCTGCAGCGTTGTTTTTGCTACAATATAGTCTACACTAAATGATGACTATTATAAAACAGTAGAGATAATCGCATGCTTCAGAGCATTAGGCATACCCGGAATATTCACAGCTTTAGTAAAGTCGGAAGTGTTTGAAACGAAATCTGGGGAATAAAAATAAAAATAATGATAATAATAATTTCCTCACCATCAGATTCCGAGGGCTAGCCGTTCTAGAGCAAAACGTTTACACCAATTTCTATATTCTCGAGGCCTAAGTCTAGCGGAAACGCAGCACCGAGGGCAAGAAAAATTAATAAACAAATAGAGAAATTATAGGAATGATGCTGGGTTCAGCGTCCGTTTGGGAGTCCGAGGTCGTCCAATGATACAAATATTTTCATAAAAATGGGTAATAAAGAAAATATGATATGTTGAGAAATTTAAATTAGAATCTGAAATACGCATCCATGGGCGTATGAGTTGCCGACGACATTTCAAATTTCTTGTTTATGTCTCAGGCCGTGCGAGCATAGTACTCTAACAATGACAGCGTGTTGACGCATGTGATGAGCACAGCCGCTAACATACACCACCTCTGCAGAGGCACCTCGAGCAAGTCAATAAAAAATTTGAGGCCGACCTGGAGTCGCTGTCGTTGTTGACATAGATGTGGTGGAAGTGCTCTGTGCAGTAGTCGACTGTGTAGTGGTTGAAGTGGATGTTGAAGTGGGATGTGTTGAGGTTGTGAAGTGGACTGGGTGGATCTTGAAGTGGAATGTGCAATGGTTGAAGTGGACTGGGTGGATGTTGAAGTGGGATGTGTAGTGGTTGAAGTGGACTGTGTAGTGGTTTAAGTTGAAAATTTAGTGGTTGAAGTCGACTGCGTAGTGGTTGAGGTGGGATCAGTGAAGATTGAAGTTGACTGTGTAGTGGATGAAGTAGTGTGTGTGGAGGTTGAAGTGGTCTGTGTAGTGGTAGAAGTGAGATGTGTTGAGGTTGAAGTGGGATGTGTAGTGGTTGAAGTGAAATGTGTGGAGGTGGAAGTGGGCTGCGTAGTGATTGAAGTGGGATTTGTGGACGTCAAAGTAAGCTGTGCAGTGATCGAAGTGGGATGTGTGGAAAATGAAGTGGACTGCGTGGCGGCTAAAGTCGGATATGCAGAGGTTAAAGCGAACTGTGTACTGATTGAATTGGGGTTTGTAGAAGTTGAAATAGACTGTGATGTGATGGAAGTGGGTTGAGTGGAGGTTAAAGTGGCCTGTATAGAGGATGAAGTGAGAAGTGCAGGGATTGATGTGGGCGCTATTGTTGATGAAGTGGACTGTGTTGAAGTGGATGAAGTGGACTTCGCTGCGGTTGAAGTGGATCGTGTAGAGGTCGATATAAGATTTGTAGTAAGCGAAGTTAACTGTGCACTGGCTGAAGTGATTTGCAATAGCATAAGTGGACTGTGCTCCAATCAAAGAGGGTCTCGTAGTGGGCAGTGTTGACGGTGTAGTGGATAAAATCGATTGTGTGGTAAATAGAGTGAAGAGTTCAGTAGCTGATATGGGCTCTGTGGAGAATGATGAATACGGTCCAGTGTTCGTAGTGGAGTTTGTGGTGGATAAAGTAAACAGTGAAGTAGGAACAGTTGAGTTTAAAATTGAGATTCTAGTGGACAAAGTGGACTGCGTAGTGCTTGAAGCTGGCGGTGTTGAGGATAAAATGAGCTGTGTAGTGGATGAGTTTGATGGCGCATTTGTTGTAGTTGGCTGGAAGGTCAAAGAAGTGGACCTTGTAGTAGATGAAGTGGATTCAGTGACTAAAGCTAGATGCGTAGAAGTTGTCGTGGACAAAGTGGGCTGCGTAGCGAAGGAAGTGGATGATGTAGTGGATAAAGTGTTCTGCGTTGTAGATGAAGTCGACTGAGCAGTGGATGGAATGAACAGAATGGCTGATGTCTTGGGGATAGGTATTGAAATACCGGGCACATTAGTCGAGATCTCGGTAAATACAGGCGTTGTTCCAGTGACCGTCGTGGAACGAGAATGTAACGAACCAGCACTGGTAGAAAGAAAAACTCCAGCTGCGGTGCCTGTTGTGGAGCTAGATGCCACTGTATGTGTCGCAGAAACAGGAGGACCTTGAAACGTGGTAGTTGTGACAGGAACTATCACTGATGAACTCGTTAATAATGAATTTGTTACTGAATACATCGGTTCTTGAATTCTTGTAGCGGTAGAAGTTGTTGACAGAGTAGTAGAAGAATCTACAATACATGTATGTAATGAATTACTACTCGTGTCGGGAACACTCTCTTGAACACTGGATGCTATCGTGAAAACAACTGGCATCATGCTTGTGGTCGCAGAAGAGGGACTCTGGACATCGGTTGCTGATGAAAAAGCTACAGCAGACAAATTTGTTAGCGTTAACCTTCGCATGCACACCTGGGGTGTAAACACACCCCAGCCCTATTCTACGCCCTGCCATTCCACCCACCAGAGA
>JAQIWG010006632.1:0-13122 GCA_034695025.1 Chamaedrilus cognettii | reverse complement strand
GCTTTGCCGTAGCTTTGCCGTAGTCAGCTACTGTAGCTCTGCGTAGTCAGCTACTGTAGCTCTGCGTAGTCAGCTACTGTAGCTCTGCGTAGTCAACTACCGTAGCTTTGCCGTAGCTTTGCCGTAGCTTCGCCGTAGCTTTGCCGTAGTCAGCTGCTGTAGTTCTGCAGTAGTTCACTACCAGTGAGTGGCAGTGGCTAGTTGCCCGTCCCCCCCCCACCAACCGCAGCCTGTTTCCCACACCGGTAAAGATCGGGGCAAGCCCACAACCTCCCCACAGCGCAGACTGACGTCGAGGAACCGAAGTCCTCTACCGAGGCGCCCGACACGCAAGGTGCCGGGACCCTCCTAATGGACGCGACCGCGCCGCGCACCGCCGGCGGCAGGCGCACGCTGCCGCTGGACCGGCGGTCCGTTACAAGTAGCCGACACTCAAACGTTATCTTCAATCAATGACCAACACCCAATAAATCCGTTTAGCAGCAAACTGCAATGCCATAGATCGTCGGTAGACTGTTCTGTATTCGCTTGTTTACGTTGGCTAAGAGTTGTGGCCGAGTGGTCTAAGTCGCGGACACCGGATTGCGAGTGTGGCAGAGAGTCGGTTCGAACCTCGGCCGCGGCCAAATATTTTGAGTCACTTCGTGCACCCTAGGCCAAGGCGTTTAATTTCGTCAGCCCTACAAATAATCATCCATTAGGATGGAGTGCAGTAGTGAAGTTGAAGCTAAGGAAGAATACACTGTTAGGTACATGCATACGTCGGTGCTTTTACTCTTCGGTACGCATTGGTCCCTTTAGCATAAGGCATACGTCGGCATTGACGCTGTACGGTCATATCCATGCGTGCATACGCAATAACATGCACGCACGTATGTTGTCGTGTTAGCCCCTTGCGGGGAAAAGGTGATGTCCCATTGCATCAGCTGATGATCGCTGGTGGGATTTGCATCTTAGACTGGTGGGCAACGTAGGAACACTTGTGGCCGACGAACTTAAACCACCCTTGCCAAAGGGTGAACGAAGTGACTCTAGATCTTTGCCGCTGACGGGATTAGAATGGACAGTTGTTGAAACGTAATCCGAGACCAGCGTCTTGGACCACTCGGCCACCACACCTTCCTGCCCTATGATGGTAGCAGGGGCAGGGCTGCCGGGCACAGTTTAATATCACGTCCGTGCACGCACGTATGTGAGTGTACAATAGCACAAAGACCGAACAAAAGAACCCGATGCAATGAAAAATTACAGAAATAGAGAACAAGGAACAAGGGAACATCTGGCAAATACGATTTCTATACATCTATCAAATACTTGCAATCATACGACATTTGGCTTTCCACGCAGTCTATGCTCATGATCTAGTGGAAGATATGTCAGATTTTCTTATACCAAGTAATGCCAGTAAGACCTACTGGCATTGCCCGAGTAGGTTCCCAGTGATGTCAGGGTGTAGTTGGTCGATGGTCCTCCCACACTGACGCTGGGGTACTCGTAGATATAACGGACATGGCGAAGAAAGGGAGACTAAAGTGGTTTGGACATGTGGAACGCATGAATGCGGTAGACTGGGCATCCGCATGCCGATATATTGAGGTGGAAGGGATCGTTGGAAGAGGGAGGGGGAAGAAAACATGGAAGGAGGCGGAGAAGTACGAAATGAAGGAGCGAGGCATGAACACAGAGATGGCAAGGAATCGAGTTGTGTGGGAGTCTCATCGTGGGAAACATCGAACCTGTGTTGACACGGAAAAGTGGCCGTAAAACGTAAATGATGATGACAATGATGATGAGTAAGAGGAGGTAGGGGTGCCTACAGGACTGCCGCTCGGGACGTATCCTTTCCACGATGCATATTTTTCATGCAATTTTGCATGCAACCATGTAAAGAAAAAAATGCAATGTAAAATGTCAATAACTGGGTTGCATGCAAACCGTGCATGAAACCCAGATAAGGAACATGCCGAGCATGAAAGCCAGTTAAGAAAATCGTTGTCATGACAACGGTCCAACGTCCAACGTCGTGACAAATACATCCAACCTGCGTTGACACGGAAAAGTAAACGTAAAACGTAAATGATGATGATGATGATGATGATGAGTAAGAGGGGGTAAGGGTGCCTACAGGACTGCCGCTCGGAACGTATCCTTTCCACGATGCATATTTTACATGCAATTTTGCATGCAACCATGTTAAGAAAAAAACACAATGTAAAATGTCGATAACTGGGTTGCATGCAAACCGTGCACGAAACTGAGTTAAGGAACATGCCGAGCATGAAAGCCGGTTAAGAAAATCGTTGTCATGACAACGGTCGTCCGTTCGCCTTAACACGGTTGCATGCAAGATTGCACGCAGAATATGCATAGTTAAAAGAAAAGTGGGAGGGGTTTGCCAGAGGACGGAAAACCCAAATATCCGTTTGTCTCTAGACCGCCGTTAAAAGTTTAGTTTGAAATCCATGGGCGTCAAAACAGTTTATATTGCCTTCTAACTCTGACGGTAGAGACGAGAATTTATTTGGACGTCATCCCATCAGCGTCAATTGTGTTTATTTATATTTTCTTCATCCTTATTACTTCAAGAAAACACAGTGCAGAAATACAGGTATCAATTGTCATAGACATGAAGTAATAAGGGCAGCTAAAGAGAAAACGCATTCCCTGTGAGTCATTGACAAAGCAACACGGCTTTGCCAATAATTGTGTATATGCCCCTATTATGGCACAAATTAAACGGCAATACATCAGATTTCACAAATAACACAATATTTGTAAATGTCACTTAAATACTATACAGGCTAGCAGGCAACTTCTCATGGCCGAAGTTGGTAACCCATTGCATTGCCATGTAGAAATGTAGTCGTATGTTTAAACATCGCGCTGTAACTTTTAAATGTACGCTTGTATTTACTACAACCCTGGCGCAATATGACCTTTCTGTGTCGAAGCGCCGTTAAACAACACTCAATCAACCATTAAACATCACGCTCAAGTTTGTTCTTCAGGAGTAGAGGACTTACTTTGACGCCGACGCGTACAAAGGTTAAATATTATTAAAAAACTGGCCAATGAGGAGCAAAAAAGTAGCTTATCTATACACGCAGAGAGCCTACCGAGCCAGAACTCTCTATTGGGATTACCGAACCCTTGCTCGTACTGCGTCCAGTTTCTGTAGACGTCGAAATACCTGCATCGAAGATACAGATAGTAGATGTATGCGCTAACATCACATAATTGTAACAGCACTTCCTTCGAACGTGCAATTCAGGTAAAACTATGCTTTTTTATCTCAAAATATTGCACAACACAAGTTGTTGAGTTATAAGTGCGCATGTGAGCGTATGCATACGTCATTTCACCAGAAAATCAGTCAGCACTAGACTGTGTCAGTAGCTGTGTTTCCAAAAGTGTCAATTTATGATGAACCTAATACGTAATAATGAGGAACCTATAGCAGCCATGATGAAACATCCGTTGCCATTTTTCGTAAGCATCAAAATAGAAAACAGATAAGTAAACCATGAAAACTATTGGAAACGATTGGATGGAGGCAAGGTCTTCACAGAAGTGTAATTTTATTTAGCATATACGCTACGTCACGCTCATGTCTTAAAACTCACATTTCTAGCCAAAAACTTCTGTTGGCATCCCCCCCCCCGCTCACAACTTAGTCACAATAAGTAAATTCAACCAACGTTGCATGTTTTGGCAACGGATGGCAACCATGAACGTAATCACGTTGCCAAAAAGGCAACCACCGATAAAAAACGTTCCAACATTGATCAAGAGTGCAATTTTACAATGCACTGCTGTACATTTGAAATGTAGGCATGGAGAAGAATGCAGAAGATTAGTTGGACAGACAAGGCAAAAAATGAGAAGGTATTGAGGAGAGTGGGGAAACAAGGACTAGGATGGAAGTGGAAGTCAGAAGAAAGAAAAACTGGATTAAACGTGTAATGAGAGGAGAGGGTTTGTTGAGAGAATTGATGGAGGGAAGAATGAAGGCCCTTGGAGAGTAGGAGTGGACCGGGAAGGCCACGTATCGGAATGACAGATAAACTGCTTGAGAAGGAATCGTATTCGGATATGAAGAAAAGGGCGAAAGATCGACTATTGTGGAACGTTTGGACACCGAGAACCTGCCAATGGGCAGAGCACTGAAGAGAGAGATGCACACTGCACAATACGAAGCCCACTGTTAGTGGGATTTTGCGTAATTACAATTATTTTATCATCGACCTGATCGGCTGCGTATTGTGTATTCACTTCGTATTGTGTATTCACTTCTCACATCACTTCACTCACGTCAGTGAGTACTCACCAGATAAGTAGTTCCGTGGGAGTTCTCACAGTAGAGCTCCTTTGTCCCTGACACACCCGGTACGAAGTAGATTCGACTCGGAAAGTCTCTCTGAGCCTCATAGTCGCACACTGAATACACATCGCTCTATAGGTAACAATTCATATGTAGACGGAAGGCGTTCAAATGACCCGCGATCAGCTCAAATGCCGCACGTATATAATATGTAAAGAGCGTTTAAACGAACAACGATCAACAATTCAAAGGATGCAAACAATAGCCCAAGGGCTGGTTTCGCCACCACGGATTTAATGGTGGTTCAAGATCTAGCCTATGCAAAAAGGTAGGTTAAATCCTGAACCACCACTAAATCCGTGTTTGAGAAACCAGCCCTAAATGTCGAAGTAATGTTAACATATGTACATGTACGGTTCGTAGTCGCACACTGAATTCGCATCGATGGTGATTGACGAGGAGGGATCACAATTGAGGGGTTAAGTAAACTTTAACTTCAGGGGTTAAGTAAACTTCAACTTCAATTTCTCTACCGCACCCCACTCCAATGGATGATTATTAGTAGGGCTGACGAAATTAAGCATCTTTGCCAAGGGTGCACAACGTGACTCGAAATCTTTTGCGCGGCCGGGGTTCGAACCAACTCTCTACCACACTCGCAATCCGAAGTCCGCGACTTATACAACTCGGCTACAACGCTTCGCCAATGTGTAAACGAAAAGCTTTTAAGTAAACCGCGATCAATTCAAATTAAGCACAATTGAGCTAACGCCTCGGCGACAAATAATCGCAACTCGCCTAGTTAAGAAATCGCTGCGGGTCTGCTCCACGGAAATCAAAGTCTAAAATGCGCATGCATTAGCTGTAAAATATCATAGAAGAAGGATTCTTTTTTTATCAAAAACGGAAGTTAACTTGAATTCTGGATAATAGTTATTAATGATTGTGATTGGATAAAAATGGTCATGACCTTGTCAATCAACTTGTTGACGGTTGATTCTTGGTTTTCCACTGGACAATCCCTGCCCTTCTCTTTCGCCAAACATGCCTCGTTGTAGAGCCATTGTGACACCCTTTGTTCTACTTACGGAAAGTCTCGCAGTGGGCGCCGGCGAAGGGAGCGAGGCAGGGGCACGAGTAGTTGTTGTGTTGGTAGTCACTAATGTTGTATAATGATAGAACCGTAATGCTGTGCATGCGAGGGTGTAGGCCTATGTTGTATAATGATAGAATCGTAATGCTGTGCATGCGAGGATGTAGGCCTATGTTGTATAATGATAGGGCCATAGCGCTGCGCAGCGAGTTAGTAGAAGCGTGCGACAGAAATCAGATGTACGAAAGGCCTGGGCAAAGGGCGAGTGCTCGAAGTGCTCGGAGTGCTCGGACTGCTTGGAATGCTCGGAGTGCTCGGAGTGCTCGGAGTGCTCGGAGTGCTCGGAGTGCTTGGAGTAGCCTGTAGGACTGTAGCCTGTGGACCTCGGTTGAACTTGCTAAAGCTATATAAACCTAGGGAAACAGGATACAAGATCGTTGAACAACGCCTACAAGCTCGCTAGTTAAATAAGACGCAGCTAGCGGCCGAAAACCAAAGGATAGGACCAGATAACATAATAGAATTTGAATGCTACTACGACATCATTGTTAATTAATAAAATATTGATCTTGTACTCTCAGAAAGCGTTGTATCTCTATAGTTGTAGCTAGACCCCAGATCTAAACTAGAAGAATAATATAAGAGTCTAAAATAAACAGCAATACAAGATGGTGGAGCACCGGGGTACCGATCCCCGTACTTCTCGCACCCCTAGCACCGTTACAACCACTACCCGCGCAGAATCCCATTCGTCCAGTCGACGACGAGCCCCCTGAAATGACCGCAGCCCTAATACCACCCCCATACCACGGGTGCAGTGGAGAAGATAGCCAAGACTGGCTTGACACAGCGTCCCTGTACGTACAGACACAACGCATCGTAGACGAAAGAGCCAAAATGGCCCTGGTGGGGATTTTGCTTAAGGACGATGCCAAAAGGTGGTACAGGGGTCTAAACATCATGGACCCACCCGGGGACGGCCAGGTTAATCCACCTGGCGCATTAGACACGTTTGCGGCCTTTAAACTGGCCTTTATAGCCCAGTTTCAACGGGGCCAAGCCTACTTGTGGAGGGAGCAAGCCTCAGTGTTCAGTTACAAACAATTGAACGGTCAAAGGTCCGAAGATTTCCTAAATAAATTACAGGAAATCGCGGGTCGCGCCAGGGCCAACGCCGAACAGGTACTGGCAGCAGGAATCGGGGGACTGCGCGAAGACGTAAAAATCTTCTGTTTGTCACACGAGCTGGCAAACTTGCGCGACGTCCAGAAGTGGACAAACATCTACGACGCCCATTCACCACAAACAGCGAGGACCGCCGACGTAAACGACGCAGTCGGGCGCCTCGAGAAAATGGTCGAGCGCTTGAACGTTCGTGCAGCCTCGCCAGCCCCACAACCAACGCGACAGCGCAGCCTCGCGTACACTTCGACGAGTCAGCGATGAGGTTTCCGGTGCGAAACAACAACTCCCCAGAGCCCGAGCCCGACGAGTACGGGGGGAGCAGATGGCGCAACCAGCCCATCGACCGGGTGCCGAGGGGGAGAGGAGACTGGCGCGGGCGCGGACGCGGCCGCTTAGTGTTCAACGGTCCACCACAGGTGTCAACCTTCGACCGTCAATCAGGTACATGGGAACCTTTCCCCAGAAGTACTCGGCCTACCGCGCCGGCGTATCTGCGTCCGTCTGTGGGGTATTATCAAAGACCTACACCCCCGCCCATAGGGTGTTATTGTTGCGGCCGTGCCCATGCCAGGGGCCAATGCCCGGCAGAAGGCAGCGTCTGCCGTAACTGCAACAAGCCTAATCACTGGGCTCCGGTGTGCCGTAGCCCACCGGCGCAACGGTTTTGACGGGACTTAGGCCGACGGGCAGAGCTCACGCATGAGCATCGATTGGGGGCAAAGACCGCCCAATCAAACAGACACTTGGTTTTTGTGAACAGTATAAGCAATAAGCAAACGAAACCAACCGAAGAGTTTGAGAGAGAAACTAACGACACCAGTATGATTCGGGTTAAAATCTGCAATAAAAACGCCTGGTACGACTTTTGTAACGTTTTGTTAGACTCAGGAAGCCATTTGTCCATTGTAAGCTCCCAGTACGTTAAGCAAAAAGGCCTAACTACCCACAAGCTTCAAAAAGGGGAACCGATCTGAATGATCGTAGCAAATTCACAAACTTGCCCCATTACTGGTAAAGTCCGGCTCGGAATGCGTTTCGGAGGGCTGACTATTTTTGAATGGGCCTTTTGCGTGACAAATTTATCGCATCAAATTATACTAGGACTACGTTTTATGCGAAGCAACGAAGTGAATGTGTTGAACGATCAAAAAATTGTCCAGATCAAGAGAATGAAATTTTTTTTCATATCCATAAAACACTATCTTAGCGTCGCGGTGGTGAAAACCGCCACAGTCATACCTCGCATGAGCACAGAAGCTGTAAGGGTGAAATCCAGAATTCAAAAAAGTAACATTTCTTTCGAATTGGTCTCACTGCCTAACCCCGTTAAGGGGGTCACGGTCCAACCCACCCCAATTGTAAGAGACGGAGCACACTGCGTGATGTCTAGGAACGACACCAATAACGCAGTTAAGTTATACACAAATATGCCCATCGGTTACGCAGTTCGCATCCAGAAAGCCGCCCCGTTGGTGACTGGCGGTAACACTGAAATCGTAAGCGGCGATCGCGACGTCGCAGAGACGAGTGTTAAAATAGGATGCCAAGTTGATCAAAACAAGATAGTCCACACGGAACCCGTGCAGGTCGACCACGGTCAACCAGGCGAATTAAACGTTGCGACAGTAGTTGCAACAAGTCAGTTCGAGCACGAGCACCCCAGCAAAACTGATCAAAGTTTTGTCAGTGCTGCGGTATCCGAGGGACCAAGCGAAACACCGGTTCGTAAAAACCCACCGGCAAGAGCCGATTTACCCAGTAAACGAACATTGAACGACCTAGGACTAAACGTGGATAAATGCAATATACCTAGATCGAAAAAATCAATATTTAAGGATTTTGTGGAGGAGTACTCAGATGTATTCGCATTGGACAATTTTGAGATTTCAGGATGCGTGCAAGGAATGCTAAAACTCAGACCAAAAGAAACCAACATAAAACCGTTCAGAGCCAGAATTTTTCCGCAATCAATCGCGGAGAGAGCTGAAACCGAGCGACAGGTGGACGATCTGTTCAAATGCGGTTTCATTGAAAGAACTACGTCACCCTTTAGCTCCCCGTGTTTTTTGGTGGACAAAGCAAATTCTCCAGGAAAAAAAAGATTGGTTTTTGATCTGAGAGAGCCCAACAAGATATTGGAGCAAGACAGTTACGACGTACCGACCATACCCGAGATAATTGACAAAATAGGAGGCACCAAGTCGAAATTTTATACCAGTTTGGATTTGGTCGCCGCCTATAATCAAATTATTTTGCACCCAGATTCTAGGCAGTACACCGCTTTTAACTGTACCAAAGGCCGGTTTATGTGGAAGAAGGCTTTATTAGGTTTAATTAACTCAGGACCAGGTCCAATGTCAAGGGTAGCTCAGGCTCTCGATCTTGAGCCAGAGCTATTTCCCTATGTTAGCGTGTACGTGGATGATTTAATCCTGTACACGCCCACGCTGTAGCTACTTATGGAGATGCTGGAGAAGATTTTCAAAGCTTTCCGAGCCGCAAACTTCAAATTATCGGCTCAAAAATCAATTTTTTTTTAAATCGATCGACTTCGTCGGCCATAGCTTTTCTGAGCAGGGCGTGCGACTCAAGGCCAAAAAGTTGACGGCCTTGTACGAAATTCCAGTACCGCAGAACAAGAAGGAGCTGAAAAGTTGTCTCGGAGGATTCTCATATTATAGGCGTAGTATACCACTGCACGCACAAAAAGTGAGATGCTTACAACAATTGCTAAATCAAGACACTCCTTTTGCGTGGGAACAGAAACACAACAACGCCTTCCTAGAGGTAAGGGCGTTGCTTCAGAATATACCGACGCTGGCGTATCCTGACGAATCAGAAACAGGTGGGTTTTTTTTCTGACAACGGACGCCTCCCTGACTGCTGTAAGCTACGTGTTAACGCAAGTTCAGCGCCAACCCGACGGTAGGGATCAAGAAATGCTCATATCCTGCGGAGGCCGAGCACTGCGCCCGGTAGAATCAAGATGGCCAATGAACCACTTAGCAGCACAAGCCGCATTGTCAGGCGTAAAAGATTATCGTCACTATTTCGTCGGCAGACAGGTAGTGGTGAGGACCGATAGCATGACAGTACGCTGGATTAAAGAATTAAAGCAGTCCAAACACGGACGATTGTTCAGATGGGGCTTGTACTTTGATCCGGTACAGTCCTTGTCCTTCGAACACGTTCCGGAGCGGCTTAACTTGCTCGCCGATTGTTTAAGCCGCAGGCCATACGAAACACCTCAGCCACCAGACGCAAAGGAAGCAGAACTGTTAGCTGAAGATATGGTTTGGGTAGCGTTTGCAGAAAATAAGCCTCACGATGATGGACCAGAAGCACAGAGCGACTGCGAAGGGGACGAAACCGACGGTTGTAGTTCCGAGTGTTGCAGCGGCTGGGGATGCAGTCGGAAGCCGATCGACGAACCGCCGTGGGGTGGCATAGATTCGCAAGAGAGCGAAGCAGCGGAGTCGGACGTACTAAGTGATTGGAACGAAGATCGTTACAGGTTTACGTCAGGGGAGGAAGAAGATGCCGAATCAGCAAAAAGGAACGAATGTTGCGTAATCGATTTGTCCCCACTGCGAAACAGCCTATCCAATCATAGCCAAGATTAGGTAAGAAGAGTACCGAGCAACGAAACCATGTGTCAAATAGTAAGTAAAGTCCACGCCGCAGGCGTATTCCAGGTCGCAGCAACAGTAACTCTGTCGGATGACCCAGGAGAAAGGGTAAGCGACGAAGAAACGGCTGAAAGAGGGGACGAGAGGAAGGCTGTTGTGTCAACAACAGCCGAAGTGACAGGTAAGCTAAAAGAGTTACAAAAGAAAAACCAACACTGGGGCGCTTTAATCAACTTGCTAACGACCGGCGAAATACCGGCCAACAACGACAAATTGTGTCGCAAGCTACTAATGGAAAGAGATTGGTTTTACCTGAATGACAACAAGTTCTATGCCGAGCCCGATTCATAAATCGTAAAAAGGTTCGACCCACCGACGTTTTATTCGAGAACGATGAAATTGTAGTCATACCAGCTGCCTTGATCGAAGAAGTCATGCAAGCGTACCATAATTCGGACCATAATGGAATATCAAGGTTGTCAGAGAACCTCAGTCGCAAGTACTATTTCGATAGTTTCTTTCAGCGGGTGCATGATTTCGTGAACAAATGCCCGGTCTGCGCCAGAGGCAAGTCACACTTGCCTCCACGCGCTAGGTTGGGGGAGACCCTGGTCGCTCACAAGCCGGGCGATATCTATTCTATCGATATTGTTACCGGTTTACATACAGCGTCAAAAGGGAACAAGTACGTCTTGAGCGTATAAGACAATTTCTCAAGAGACGTGTGGTTATTCCCAATGAATGACATGACTAGACAAACCATCGCCGAGAGGTTTCTGATAGTCATTGCCCAGGGAGGGGTACCAGAAATACTGTTATCTGATTTAGGGGCAAACCTTCAGGGTAAAGTTATTTCTCAGGTGTATCAAATGTTAGGAGTAAAAAAGGTCGGAACCATGGCCCACACCCCTAAAGCTTTAGGGTTAGCCGAGAGATATCATACAACCATGGGAGCGTCGCTACGATGTTTGTTGTTGCAATTCAGCGACCAAAAAGCAGAATGGGACGGTCTGTTGCCCATGGTCGAGTGTGCATTCAGAAATACCGTGAGTGCACACACTCATTTGTCACTCAATGATATTTGGCTCGGACGAGGGGTGTGGATGCCCATAGACATCGGCATCGACTCCCCCGGGTCAAACTGAGCAAAAACCCCAGAGGAGTACGTAAAAACTGTAAGGGTCAAATTGGAGATGATGCATAAGATCCAACAAAAAATGGAAGCGGAGTCCCGGAAAAGGATGATAGAAAGATACGACAAAACAAAGTCAAGACCGTATTCTTTTACAAAGAACGAGTTAGTATTTTTAAACGACCCCGTATTACACGATGAGCGCACACGGAAGTTAGCACCAATATGGGCAGGAACATTCGAAATAATGGAGGTCGTTACCCCACATTCTGTGCGGATACGAGATTTAAAAACCCAAAAAGAAGTGATGTCAAACGTTCACGTCGATAGGCTCAAACGTTGCTCGAATTCACGCGAGTCTTTTCTCGAAATACCAGGTATTGATATCGGGACGCCGGTACCCATACCTCAGATGATAGTGCAGCAACGAGGCCAAATTGACAGCCCAATATTTTTAGTTCGCTACTTACCGTCCGATGACGGTACAGTACGAGCGGATAAGTGGGTCCGCGCTGCTGAAGTCAGTACCGAGTTAAAAACGGAATGGAGAAAAACCCACCGCAAAGACGGTGCCTTGAGAAAAATCAATGCATCCGCGGGTCATGAATGCAAGCATAGTACTTCCATGGACGGTTATTCAGAGAAGGAAGCGGCAGAATCTGTAGAGCAGATGCCGCTGATAGACCCCCCACGGTATCCGGATCGATCGACCGGTACGGTGAGGAGAAGTACACGGAAGAGGAACCACGTAAATTACAGGGCGTTAGCGGGTTTATCGGATACAGACTAGTCACTGAGAGACCCGGAGAAAAAGATGATGAGAGAAGGATAGCATGCGTGCAGGTACAGAACGAAATGCGGAGTACATACGAGATACATACAGAGGTTACGGTTATAGTTTTATCGGTACAGTTAACCCCCACGGAGAGTATAACTAGGCGGATCACCAAATCCGCCTTGGGAGAGTTATAGATTAAGGTGGGGGGGGGGTTAAGAACCGGAAATGTGCATACAAGTCTTCCAGTTCGGGTATAGAAATATCTTTCCTTGTGTGTGCAGGAGCCGGCCCGGGAGAAAAAGGGGGCGAAAAAGGCTCATGGAAGGAGTGGCACGCAATAACACGAGGCTTAAGGCACGTCATTTCACAATGATATTAATGTTGTTGTTTGGACCTTGGTTGATAAATGCGAGAATTGATAACGACAAGAATGTACTAAGATTAAATAACGGCATACATTTCCGTTATTTGGGCGAATTCGTTCAAGTGAGTGGGTATTGGCACCGTAGTTTCGTGGTATCAGTACCAACAGATAAATTCAATTCGACTAGACACGACATTGTTTTGGGAAACAGAAATCAACCCCAAAGACATAGGTGGTGGGATATATGTTTGCAACGCCATTTTAACGATTTAGACGGTCTGTCGGCCCGAAATCGCAATGATCCTATGTTTAACATACCCGAGATAACCACAACGGACGGGGTATTCCAAAGACATACCCCGGGTGTACGAAATATTATAAGAATGGTTAGGCAAAACCATGCCTTTTCGCGCGCCCAAGTAAGAAACATTCTGGATCTTTTGCCACCGGATTTAAACAATATTCCAGCGTTAACCCAAAGGAAAAGAGTAATTTTGGGGCTTGTCTCCGAAATCGGTAATGCACTCTTCGGTTTTGCCACAAAAAAACAAGTCAAAATCGTCGAAAAACAACTTCAGGAAGTGGCTTCTACTTATAGAGCCCAGGGATCTGTGTTCAAA
>JAQIWG010006631.1:0-13123 GCA_034695025.1 Chamaedrilus cognettii | reverse complement strand
GCAAACGATGTTTTTCCATCTCCGTTTGCATGACATATTCTTAGTGCGTTAAAAGTGCAATATACATACATACATACTTCCAATCGTTCGAATCGCGTCATAGGATGATGGAAGAAAAGTCAGCCTGTCGTTAGTTCTGTCTAGAGTGCTATTTTTTCAATTCCATAATGTTTCCACACAAGCATGCAGTTGGTAAATGCCGAATGTTTAAATGCACTGCAATGTGCTAGATATAGATTATGTTACATTAAAATGAATTCTGTGTCATTATAGGCCTAAGAGCATACAAAAAGTGGATTGTAAAATAATTATTGTTCAATACCGAAAATATGAAAATCTTTACAATATCATAGGCATGATTACGCCTGCTGCTGTAAATGTAGGCCTACACTATGACAGAAGTAAGCAAGAAAGAAATAATAATTAAATATCGTAATAATTAAGCCGGGTTTGAAACTGACATGCCGGGTCTCATATTTGAGGTGGGAGTCTGAATCAGGTGGGTCCCGGCTCACCTTCGCCACTGTTTTAACGTTATAGCGTCATTCTCATACTTCTGGATCCGTTATATTTTGACATAACTATCTTCTCACACATCTGCTCACATTTCTCACACATCTGCTCACATTTCACGCATCTGCTCATATTTCTCACATCCGCTCACATTTCTCACATCCGCTCACATTTCTCACATCTGCTCACATTTCTCACACATCTGTCCTCAGATAACGGCGAGGAGTTGATGCCGATGCTCAGCCGCAATCACTCGGACCGCGACGACTCTCAAAGTAACAGCTTCAGTCAGGACAAGCAGCAGCAGCAGCAGCATCAGCAGCAGCATCATAATCAGCAACAGCATCAGCAGCAGCAACAGCAGAATCAGCAGCAGCCTCAGCAGCAGCAGCAGCAGCGCCACGCGGCGCAGCCCCTGTCCACGCTGCTGACCTCCTCTCTGCAGGAGGGAGCGGGGTCTAACGGGGGCCTGGTGGCCGCCGTGGGGCCGACCTCCCCCCAGGAGAGCGCACTAGGTGCGTGGTATTAACCCCAACTCGATCGGTGCGTGCCCTCTTGACCCTGCATACTTGAACTGTTTCATATCAAGCATAATGATGGGTAAAACAGACACTGTAGCCTAGTATTACAGGCTAGTATTATGCGATACACTGGTATCTGCACTCTACAGTTAAGCGATAAATAGCGTATATAATATGCGCACGGAACCAAACAGTGCTATTTATAAATGCCAACGTAATTATAATAATTGACAATAAGCAATAAAAAAATTCTTTTGTCATAATAAGACAAGATCGTCTAAATTTCAGTTGAAGGCCATCTCAGATTTGCATCACACGAAGTATATTTCAGCGTCATATTTTATCTTCTTTATGTGCAATTGATTCGTCCAAGATTTTTTTTTTTTTACAAACTTTTTCACGTTAATTGCTTAAGCTTCCTTCATTACTTAAAGAAAGGTTGTGTTAAATAAGTGATAGCTGTACAATATGGCAGTATTTATACAAGACGTTTTTGGGTAGCACATAGTGCGGTAAGCCTATAATTGCTTTAAACTCCCTCTCCGTTGTATTTTGCTTAATGTGCTGGCGCAAAAATACGCTGGCTGGTCTACCCGCTGATTTTTTAGCGCTTAGTGTTGGATTACGGCTGAAGTCCTTTATGGTAATCTTAAGGATCAAGGGTAAGTGATCGCTTGATGGATTGCCTTGGTCCACAGGACCACAGGTTGTTTCCTTGCAAATCTGTCGCAGCTGTTGTTTGCTGACGTCACTACAAACCAATCAAATCAGCCGCTCTTGTAATTTGATGACGTCACTGCAAACCAATACGGCTGCTGCAGTGATGCGTGGGCGTAAAAGCTCCCATTAATTAGGCTACGTATCGATTACGCAATCATATTTGTGTGATCTGCGATTGCTCTAGCCCATAACTATGGAATTAATCTGGTTTTGCAAGCTTGTCCGTAGAAATTTAGCGCTGACATACTTTGTTAAAAAAAACGTGCAGAAATTCGCAGCAAATTGTTGAAAATTTTCACAGCACATTGCTGAATAATTGGATTGCAGCGTTAATTGACCGTTCACCTTTAGAACTGTTTCTTGTGCAGTTTTAACATCGAGGGTTTATCTAGCTTGTATATAGAGATTAAAATTTGCAAAATAAATTTCATTAAAATTGTAACAAGGCATGTCACATTCATATTTTCAGTCACTTCAGAAGATGCAGCGAGGACGCTGGAAGCCCTGAGGCCGCAAACATCTGCACACAATTCTGGAGCGTCTAGCGTCTACATGTCGAACAACTTGCTAATAGTGAGCACGTGACACAAAGAACACAACACGTGACCCACGTCATCACGAGCATTCATTCCGGGCGCCATTTTGTATTCTTCATTGCGGGCGCCATTTTGTATTACTTATTCCGGGCGCCATTTTGTATTACTTATTCCGGGCGCCATTTTGTATTACTTATTCCGGGTGCCATTTTGTATTATTTATTCCGGGTGCCATTTTGTATTATTCGCTCCGGGCACCGTTTTGTTTCATTCATTCTGGGTTTCATTCATTATTTTTTTGAGCGCCCTGCCGTTAGTTGCAAAAGCGCAATTTATTTGAGCATGCTTCGAAATCCCAATGGATATCAATGTAGTTTTGAGGTACAATTAAAAATAATTATGACAAAGAAAATGCTAGCAACCTTAGCTGCATAACATTCCGATGCCGTTAACAGTATTATAATTCAATTCCACAGCTTTGAAGATTATTTTCAAGAATTGACAATGGACGAAATTAGAATTCGAATGAACTTTTTCACCGCAAATTGGAGCAAAAATTGTGTTATACATACGAGTATTTTGCAATGCTATAATGATGCGGTACCGCAGGAGGCTTAATAAGCATGTATAAATACATAGCCTATGTATATTAAATGAATATACCGCATATGATAAGCATATCCAGTTTGTGTACTTAAAGCATTTTTGTTGTGCACTTATATATATTATGTCTGTAGATTTAGTTCTGGTGTGTGTGCTACGAGTTAGTATCATATTGTTCCGACCGGAGTTTTGTGCAAAGGCGAGAAAAATTCAATTTGCATGCCAATAACATGAGCATGATTTTGAATGCTAAAGTTTGTGATATTGGGCTAACAGTTGCTATACATTTAAGTGAGTTCCATTCGTATATTATATATGTATTTTATTCGCCGAATCGACGACAGCACATCATCACATCAAACCGAAAAAACAAAATAAATTCTGAACTAAAGAGTATAAGTAAATAAGTTAAACTATGAGGAAAATTTTCAATTGACACAATTTAAGCAACAATAACAAATATGTTATCTTTCATGTCCTTGTTTGGGTCTAATTTTATTATAAATAATAATATAATAATATATAATAATAATATTATATAATAATTAAATTACAAGCAGTGTATGCCGATTTGAAGTTCAAATTATTGTAAAATGCGAGAACAATATCATGTTCAATTTCAACATGTACAGCACGCCAAGACAATGGAATCTCTTGCCAGGTCCATACAATCTGTAATTCTATAGGCAAATTATTAAACAACGAAATGTTTTTGAAAATTGATTGGCTGACTAAATAGGCCTATCTGATTGCATTGCAAATAGCATTGATTGCTGCTCACACTGTAATAACGGTTAAACCACGCTGTATAGGGGAGATCGAACACCACAAAACAGTGCTAAAAGTAAAGTCCGGAAAAGGCACCAATTGTTTAATTTGCTTACTGTAGCTTTGAACATTCAGTTTAAGCTGAAGCGGGGAACGTTAAAAATTGAGTGGTCAGGTTCTCTCCAGGATGAAGAGACAAAGAGTTTGTACCTCAATTTTATAAATTACATGCAATGTAGAAAAGACAGCAGACTAGTGTGCACAACAATATCTAGAACACATCATTGCTCCACACACAATATAGGCTTCTAAAAAGTATAGGCTTCTAAAAGTAAGGTCTACTTCAAAATCACAGCAAAGTATGTTGAAGCAGAATAAGCCTAATCGAGGAAAACGCGACACTTGCTGATGAAGGCAAGGGCCTCATTCAGGAAGCGATCTTATGACAATCTTAGTCTTAGGAGAATCTTATGAAAATCTTATTTTATTTATTTGAAACTCCTCACGGTCGCGCGCGAACCGAATGGTGACGTCACAGCGGTCGGCGATTGGATTTTATTTGTTTTAAATTTCAGTTAGGATATAATTTCTGTTAATCTTAAGAAATGTACGTAACTGAGGCCCCAGGCCTGCAATTCATTCATCAGCTAGAGCTAAAAGTAAATTATATAAATATATGAATCTTAACTAAGCTATGGTCAGATATGGAAGTGAACTGGATGCACTGTAACGACTAGCGACAGGGAGCAACTTCATTAGATGACAGTAATTGTTAGTAGTTCGTTAGATGACAGTAATTGTTAGGCCCACAATCCACACACTCACTACAGTTACTGCACAGTTTTGTCTACTAGTCATTACACTATGCCAATTGAAATAAATACTTCTAAAGCTCTAAGTAACTGAATTAATTTATGTGAGTCTCACACATAAATATATAATACGTTAGCATATATTTTTATAATCGCTTATGATAGAAATACATGTAGCTCAATAAACTTAAATTATATGACCCCGTGTCCACAAATGTATAAAAACTCATTTAAATAATTAAACGTCCCTACGTTTGTTCTACCGGAATAATTATTTCAAACGATTGCACAGCTACAACTTCTATAAATATACAAGTTAGCACCCTTCAAGTCCTGGTCACAAATACGCTCTTTCTGTCTTCCTTTGTCCAATCTTCCAATCTTCACTTCGTTCAACTGCTTAGACTCAACTCAAATATTTAAAACCTACAGATAAGTAACGCGACTGATAGTTTTCGGTTTATCGTCGGGTGCCATGCCGCCGCCCCCCCCGCCTCCCCTGCCCCCTATGTCCCCTCCACTACACCCCCGCGACGGCCCGCCCCACGCCCGGCGTCATTTATCGTCGTAGTCATCGTCGTCGAAGTCGGTGCAGTCGATGAAGAGGAAGAGAACCCCTGCCAGCAGGGTCAGCCCGCCCCCCGCTATCGTCATCCAGAAGCACCACCCCAGGTACGTCGTCGAGGAGCTCTGGGCCGTCGCGCCGTAGTCGCGGTTGGCGAAGCCGCCAAAGACAGAGACGGCTGCGGCCTGGATGACGACTGAGAGAAAACAAAAACAAGAACAGTCACATTATATCCTGGACGACGACTTGAAGAGAACAGAAACAAGAACTGTCAATTATTCTATATACAATTATGCGTATCAGCATTAATAATTGAAAGTCAAAAGCGGTCACTGCCTAACCTAATATAAGAACAATTCGAGTAAATTCTGCAAATCACCCAGCGTTATCGACTCGACGTGTCCACGTATCGCTTTTTAATTCAATCAGGCATAGGCTACCGATGTACAGAAACAAGATTGGGTAGCATAGTTAGAGGCTGATGATCGTTCTAAACACATGCAATATAGTCTATACATGTAGAGTCGCTGCAGCAGTGACTGAGCAGCGAGAACTCTGCGAGTAGTACTAGTGCATAGGCAGACTTGGCATCGACAGTGTCGACCAAACACGATACGACACAGTGTACGGTTGTGTCATTATCATAAACAACAACAAATTGTCTGTTACAGTAGGACTAGGCCTCTAATTCCACTCACTGCCAATTTATCAATCACGGCTATGGTTTAATTTAGAGCAACTTGCATTGCTTTAAAAGCGAGCACTGCAGTTATTAGCTTGCTAGACATGTCTTGTACTAATGTCCCATGTTTGAGCATGACCAGGGGGGGAGATTATTATAGTACAGGGCCAATCATAATATCTGAGTCATCCAGGTTATTTGACAGACAAATCATTCAATAGATCATGATTAGTCCATGCCATAACTTATAGCAACATATTTGCAAAACGAATTGCTAACAAAAATCACAGATTGCATTCCCAAGTTAGACTTGAAATACTCTCTACAAATAATTTAAAAGATAAGGTCTCGATTGAGGCCTAAGTACAGCAACTTTGTCAGTGACTTTCATAGCCAACAAAACTGCCGATTCGGAAACTACTTTTAGTTGCAAGATTGCATGCAAAATAATTCTGAATCAGAGTGATAATCATTGTAGGACGTACAGTACAAATGTCATGTCCACTGTAGGTCAACGACAATATTTTAAGAAGCTTAATTTTGATCCTACCCACAGGCAACCAGACGTCATTGTCGCCGACTGTCGGATTCATATTTCTGAATCTTTTCCCAGCCTATAACCCATCACCGAGTGTTGACATGTGGCAATCCATCACATTATGTCAAAGTCCCATGCTTTAGTTATGGCAATAAAGCAAAGATCGTCTGCAGCAGCTGCTGCCTAGGCCTGCATGGATATCCAATAATCTATGGCTATGAACAGAAATTTGATGCACTTGTTATCTGAAACTGCCAGAGTAACGCAGAGAATTAGCGGTAATAAACTAGAGATAAAAGACTGAATTAGATGCTATTCGTCGGTTAGCTTCAACGGTGATTTTTTTTACTTCCTTTACAGATTACAAGGGTGAACAATTATTGCAACTTTTATAAACACGATTTTTAAGTAGAAAGCTTTAAAATTTCTAGTTATTTAAGCAAATTTCATTTTTATTGTCAAGTGTCAGTCTGGTAAAAACGACCACCATGGCACCATACATTGTGCTCCAGCAACAGCTGACAGCCAGAGATGGCGCATGACAACGGAGTGAATCTTGCACGGTTAATTCCCCCAAAAATTGCTCAGTAAACTGCTATCCATGTATTACTGGTTCATCAAATCACTAGCCTACTCAAGTGAGCCGCTGAATATATTGCGAGTGAAAGACCGATCATTGACCAAACGATTGGACTGTATAGGTAATGATAGGCTATATCTGACTATAGTGACAGATCGCCACAAAGCTGCAAAAGCTTAACATTGCGAATCAACAGCTCGATGTAAAGCCTAGCAATGTAGCCTAGGTCAAAAACAGCCTTGATGACACGGCAGCATAATATCAGGGACCCAGGCCAAACCAGATGAAGCCTGAAGGGTTGGCTGGTAATGTGACGCTTGCCAAGTCACTGAGCGTTATAGTGAACGGAAGTGTCCCTCATTTCCATCGGAATGCAAATATGGACCGGCGATCTAATCGTTTGACTCAAAGAGCAGATTCGTTCATAAACATAATAAAACCAAGGATGATTGGACGCTAATGTCCCACTTCACATCAGTGTTAGCATTATTGCTTGAGTTTGGCAGCCTGCCAGGTAGTTGGTTTTTCAGCGCATACCCAGCTTAATTAAATTACATTATTAGATCGCAATTAAATCGGGTCATTACAGTCAATACTAAACGCTATGGTATAGTGGTTAAAAAAAAACAGAGAGTAGAACGTTCAGAATAATTGGTCCTTACTATCTTTTATTGCATTCCACTGAGCCATATTCAATTAACGTAACTATTATCATTGTAGAAACTCCAGGTAGGATCTCAGTTCATCTTAAGCAATGCGTGCCCATAGCAAATGCAACTGAAAGCCGTTTCAGAAAAATAAATCAGTCCAAACATTCTCGTTTGCAATACAAACTTAAGCGTGCGGGTTGAAATAAACTTAGCCTACTCTTAAGAGAGAGCTCTAACAGTCAAATAATGCAGATCATATTTGAAATGTAGGAGTCTGTTAGGCCTCTCAAATATAAATAAATACATGCCAGTTCCACTTACATCACCAAAAAACCAGCCTCCGCAAACATGTGTTTATTTATGAAACTCCATCGCTGGGTTGCCCTCCATGCCATGTGTAAACAACGCTCAGGCCTAAATAATTGTGAGTGGTCTTTGACAGTAGTCTATGAATATTATTGTCAAAACTCATCATGATATTAAGACTATGCTGCGGATACCATTACCTAAGCTGTTTAACACTGTTATCGAATCTAATAATGTGTTTTTATGCGTTTCGTGCACTGAGTATATATTAAGGAATATTATGCTGGTGTTCCTATAATCCTTCAGGCTTCTTAAGGTGACCATCACAGCTAGGTGATCAGTGACCGATCACCATTGCAGATTAATTGTGTCGATGTCGGTGTTGAATATTTCTGATAGTCTCCTAGCAGTCAGCCTTACTGGACAAGTTCCAACTACTCATTTACCGACCCCGGAGGGACGATAGGCTGAGTTGGCCTGACCAATGGCAAGTCCCAGAAATTAATTACTAATCAGCAAACCTGATCAATCAGGAATCGAACCCGAGTCGCCTGCGCAGTGAGCGGCTGTGCTAACCACGACACCATTCAGACTTGCGTTCCTATAATCATGCAGAAGAACAAAACAAGAGCCAAATAGAAACACTCACAGGAGCTGAGCAGTATGAAGCCAATCGAGCGGTAAACAGCCTTTCGCTGTCTGCAGCAGATCTGCACCCGCGAGAAGACCTCGGAGAACAGGACTAAGAACGCTCCAATGAAGTAGAGAACTTGAGTGGCTAGATGCCAGGCTGGACACAGCACGCAAGGCTGTGAGTCACGTGACACTCAGCAGCCAATCACAGGCCTCGTCTTGAGGCTCAATTTAACCCCTAGTCTGATATTTTAGTTAAAATGCATTTCGCGACTTTGCGACCTTGCGACCTTGCGACTTTGCTTAGCAAAGCATCCACTCCAGCCTCGACACGCAACGAGCCTTAACGAGTCTGTCATGTTGACAAGTATTAAAATATCAACGAGTACCAAAAGTCCCCATTCAGTGACCACCTACTTCTCTACAGTGCCAAACACCGTTACAGTTACAAACTGTTTTTTTCATAACACGCACACATCATATAGCACCTTCTCAACAAGACTTTCAGCACTCTCTCTTACAGAGAGCCGTGAACTTGTTTGTCTGCAGTCTGTAGTCGTCCTCCCAGAACCACTGACACACGGCCCCGCACTGCGCCCACAGGCCCCTGTTGGAGTAGGCGCTCGCCGGGCTCTTGTAGATGTAGGCGAGGTTCGGCTCGACCGACTCGCGGCCCGGGCCGGGGGCCGTCACGTTCTGCAGCCAGTAGGGACCGAAGAAACAGATGCCGCACGCGAGGGTCGCGAGGGTGAGGGTGAGAGACGCGCTGACGTACAGGGGATGACTGATGTGCGCTGTCATCGTGATGGGAGGACGGGGAGTGTAGGGGGAACTCTGCAGTCACGAGGTGTGGTTTGAGTCTGCAGCGCAAACCAGAATTTAATAACTGCTGTTGGCTTAACTTGGCTATGAAAGCTATGAAAAAGTTGAGATTGCCACAATAATTACGGACATGAACACGGTAGCTCAGCAACACTTCCGTCTGTTCAATATTACCCTACAATTTTTCGCGCAAGTAGGCCTGTAGCGGATTCGTTTAAACTGAACAGATCGAGTAGTCAGTACAGTCTACAGACAGACTATGCAAGCAATTCGTCCCAGGTCTGGATAACGCATTCACTAAGCCTTTAGTGCAGATTTTAGATACTTTATAACCCAAACAGAGATTTAGTATCTACCCTTTAAAGCCCGTAGAACTATTACAGGCTACATGTACAGTAGCCTGTAATTAAATAGATGCATGCCTGCTGGGTACATGTATATACTGCATAATAGGCCTACCAATGCAACGAAGCAACGACTGGTTGCTTACGACGTTGCCTGCAGCGATGTTGAGCACACGCCTCATACAGACATGACCATGCACTGAACCACTGATGGTGCTGTAGACTACATGCAGCTCTATGGCTATACATAGCTATATATACATAGCTATACCAGGGCACTGCACCGCATCAAACGATTTGCAGCTCACAATAGTAGGCTAAATACAGTCATGTAGCTGACAGCCATCATCCAGGTCAAATTGTTTTGAAAGTGATGGGGGTCAAATACGGACTCTCTGGATAAATCATGATCGGGGGGCGAGAGGCCCGCAAGGCATCTAACGACCGCCGGGCGGGGGGAGGGGGTTCTCGCGAGTACCTCGATCCCATGCCGATGATCGACATTCCAAATGATTCAGAGCACATTACGAGTAGGCCTATACAGTGTAGGTAGCGGAGAAAATACAAAACAGTTAATCGCGGCTTAAAGCGAGAGTGCGCAAATAGCTAGCTAATGTATAATGTTCTCCAGATTTTCAATTTTCAATTAGTTGGGGACCCAAGGTCCCTGATCGCTAGCCCCCCCCCTCCCCCCCCTCTCCCCCTCCATTCATGCCCCACACTCCACCGCATTCGTCTACCACTGACAGCAACATAGGCCCAATAGTACGTTTAGACGTAACGTAAAACCAATTCACGATACGAGCTGTGATATCAAGGTCGGGCGCGGATCGAATTACTATCATTATAAAAATCTCAACGGACGGAATGGCATAGGCCTACGGAACTGCTGCGTCAAAATCCAGAGCCATGGCGTCCAGAGTTCAAACCGTAAACACGTTGTCCACATGTGCTCGGCCGTATCTGACTCTTGGTTTGTTGGTCACACGCGTTTCACTACGCGTGTTCAATATGTAGACCTATCTCACATGTATGTATGTAGCGTTAGTGTGTAATTAGCCCATTGATTGCTCGCTGCACGTTTACGCATGAACGGCTATGTCATGACATGGTTTGCAGTGACCAACTTGCTCGCACTTGCTTATCACAATCGTTCTCTGATACAACCACGACAAGATTGTCATCCAAGCTTTGACTGCTGCGTCGGTTCAAGGAGAGATTACGCTTGCTGTAGACAAGTATTATGCCACGTAATGCGCATGCACTATTTGACGTAGCATATAATACGCATTATATCAAATTCTTCTCATCATTCGGTGACGGTTACACGTATGTTGTGCTACTGGTCTATTGTCCAATGGCCTAAGCCCATTTGCAACAGCCAACGACAGCCACACTTAAAACACGAAGCATCGTGCTGAGCGTCCGTTTGATAGAAAGCGTGATTGTCGCAAACGATAGGCATGAAATCAGTGCGCAGTCGTGTAACTGATACTAGGCCTACACGCCGAATAGGGTTAGTCAAGGATTGGTTTAAATTGTGTGATTGCGCTTACCAGTTTAATTGAAATTCCGCGATTGCATGTAGGGCCTACATGTAGGCGCAGCTACATGTGACAGATCTAACTCCAACTCACCATTCCAAGACTAAAGATTTAATCGTATAATTAAATCGCAGTTGATTTATTTTATATGCATTTCATTAAGGCGTATAACTGATAATGATGCAGCGTATAATGATGGCTATTTTTCAGATCAGAATTCACCATTTTTGAAAGTTTAGTTTAGGGATACAAACTATTGACGGCTGAAAAAGAACATCGATCTACACTGCAAAACTTTTATGCCGTAGGCCTCGCCCATAGGTGCGCATAGAGGCGTTCTGTGTTAAGAATTTGCTTATGTTTGAGGCTCATCACACGACAACACCTATTTTACCGGTAAGCTTTGTTTATCGAAATAGTAGGCTAATCCCAAAACTCTGTGCTAATCATTCAATATCTACATGTATATTTGTGAGCTACAAGGGCCTTAGCCTAAGACTAAGTATTTTACTAATAATTAGCCTAATCTAAAATATAAAATAAGCGCGGACGGTTGTACTGTATCATTATCAGCCTGTACTAACTAGCCTAACCTTCTTTTTATCGTGTAATCTGTTAATATCCATGTATTCACACAGTTTTACGCATTTTCGCCCGCCCAGATCAGGACTGCCGGAGCTGGGTTTTTATGGCCGGATGCTCTTCCTCACGCCAACCAAATAAATAATTATCTGGCACGGGGCTAGCAGCTAGCGACACTTGTGTGTTTAACAGCCTTGCTGAAGGGCTTGAAAGGAATGATTTTGCCGGGGTGCGAACTTGAATCCTGGTTCTCTGGACTCGAAGTCCGACGTCTTAACTACTACACCACAGCGCCTCGCTATGGTGTAGTGATCTAAGCCCATCAATATTTCATTCAACATGATGGAAGAACAGAATAAAGAAACATAATTGGCTAATAAAACTTATAAGCTTATAAACATGCGGTTAAAGTGTGGCACTATAATAGATTAGCACCCTGTACCAGAATAGTACAGGGTGTAGGGTCTACTGTACAATATTCAGATTTCAGAGTAGGCTTCTTCTGTATTATTATTGTGGACCTCAATGTATAAGCTACATGAACAAGAAGTAGCCTACATGAACAATAAAAAACATTATGTTAGAAGGTATGTAAAACAGTGTACATCATGGACACGTTTAAAGCGTTTTGTCAAATATTTTATTCAGTTTATTTTCCCTATAAGTGCATGCGTCAAGCAAACTAAATATTTGTCTGTGTTCAAATCCTGTTGTCATGATGCAATGAAAATGCACGATGAGAGGTTACGATTGGTATTCGAATGAATTCAAGCTGTGGTCTATCGAACGACGTACATGTAGGCCCCCTATTCATGTATAGGGGCATCATCAGTCGTTGTCTTTAGGTCTATGGTAACCTCAAGTACCTGCAACTCATGACTGTTTGCTAACACTTCGTGAAACATGTTCTTATGCCATGCCTATTTGATTTTGTAGCCTGTATGCTACGCACGGAATGATTAGAGTTGTTTGGTTGCTACAAGTACAATGTATACTGTAAACTTTCTGAGTCTGTGTAAATTGATTTAATAGAAAAAATTTGTTTAAAATTGGTTTAATAGCACCAGCAGCTACAGACGTATCAAGTACCAAAATAAGATTTCTGTGCATTCCCAATTTTTTGTAGCAGTTTATAACAAAATACTACACCCCTTCCCCAAAGCGTTAATGCCTTAACGTGTGAACTATCCGTTTACGTAGCCCTAATTCACAGGATATTAATTATTTGAGTAGTGTGTACGGTAGATCCTACACGCTTAGAAAAATTCGAAACGTTAGGCTAGGCCTATATAGAAAGTCTGACGCAAAATCCATTGATCATCCTTGGAGCAGAGTTTTCATGAAATTTTTTAACACATTTGATACCAAAATTGTTACTCAGTGTAAATTCTACACTGGCTATTT
>JAQIWG010006630.1:0-13123 GCA_034695025.1 Chamaedrilus cognettii | reverse complement strand
GGGGGAGTGGAGTGGACGAAAACTTAATAAATTTTAAATGCTTTGGCTTGACTTAGATTTGGCATGTTGATGGGACCGGAATGTCACCTGTCACACCTGTCTTCTAAAACATAGAGCCGCTCAAGGGCAGATGTTAATTTACAGAAGCAGGGGGAGCAGTGGTTAGAGCAGTGGGAGAATGCGATTCCCCGAAATAGGAAAAAATAGTCACATACAATACCTTTCTACACAACAGTGGATTTCACATCACTACCTAGTAAAGTACGTTTCTATAGTCCAATACATGTCCAAAAAAATTGAAAAATATTATTAGCTGTCAAACAGTTGGCCACAAAAGACATGTGAAGACAATTACGAAAAATGCCACAAATAGCCAAAAAACAATTCGGATACAACAGCAATTATGTATTTCTTTCTTTACCTCATTATAAATATTGATTAACATGCTAATATAACTGTATAATCAAAGCAATACTGCCATACAAGTTAGAACGAAATGAATGGTCTTATCAACTGTCTATTTATGTCAAAAATCATACGCACAATTTTAGAATTATTCTGTAAACATTTTAAACACAAAATCTATAAAAAGAGAGTAAATCGCAAAACGGTCTGATATTTCCAAAACCGACAATCTTTTATTGATCCGCATACTGTGACGCAGCAACTTGTTAGCCAAGCCACACTGCATACCTATTCTAAGCACCACTTATACACCTTTAGTCCGTACCCAAAACCGAAAATACAGCCAATGTTCAAATAGCTAAAAACGCTGTATCATCGCTGGTTGAACTATTGTCAGATAACCAAAAAGTATCAACAGTAATCTCTGCAACAGATTCACATATTAAACAGTTAGAAATTAAGTTGCTTGGCTAGCACGCGAATACAGTAATGCGTTCAGCCGACACTCTGCCACTTAAATGGTCAACAAGGATAATGTCACTGAGCAACCCGCCTCAAATAACTGCTTCGTCGTGCCACAAAGCTCTCAGACTCTCTGTTCATCGTCGCTCACGCAATTCAGTTCAGTCACCCAAGCTTATAAATGACAGCGGCATAAAAATTTAGTTTTGCACCGCGCACAAAGTCTGCTTACCACCCTGCACAAAGTCTGCTTATCACCCCGCAAAAAGTCTGCCTTGCACCGCGCACAAAGTCTGCTTTGCACAAGCTGCACTATGGAGAGCGACTGCGCGACTGACGCGCCGCACTGCCACGGTCGACGCTGCGACTTCTCGACTGGTTGGCCGGACTCTTTGAGCGACTGCGACTCTTTGAATGACTGCGACTCTTTGAACGACTCCTCGATCTATCACGTGAGTCCGAGCGAGAACGACTGCAATGACAAGCTGTGTCTAGTTAGAAAATGAAGTCACCAAATATTTTGTCAGGGATAGTACAACAACAAAATCTATGACTCAAAGTCTATTTTTTGTTTGAATTGCTTCCTGGGTCAACTGCGCAAACCAATAAATTAGTATTAGAACATAACCGACGCCAACGACATCAGTATAATCTTCAATCTAGCAGATTGAAACCAAAAGAATGATCACATATATAACCATTGACTCACTGATGGCACACATATCTAATAAATAGTCCAGCTGATGAAAACTAGAAGTTGTTGAAAACTTTGTTGCTGGCGTCTGACCTGCGTCGCCTGGTGCTGCCGCCGCGGTCGCTGTCCTCGATCAGCTTGATCTTGCGCCCACACAGATCCGTGTTGTTCAGCTTGGACAGCGCCGTGCGCATATCTGACGACGTCGCAAACTCCACCACCCTACACAGCAGGCACGCGCGGCGCAGAGGGTTAGAGGGATCTAGTACAATAAATCCAACACAGACGCGCTAATAGATGAACAGATAAGCCATAAAACTTACAGCGCTCCCTACACAGATAAACATTACTAATAAATGATTCATTCTACACAGACGTATGGTAGTCTTCCTAATAAGTCTCATAAGTGACCTACTCCACACAGATATGCCCAGTACTCATAAATGACTCATTGTATAGACGGTACTACTAAATTACCAATTCCAGACAAACGAACCGGTCAGACAGATTAAATAGAGCTAAATTCTCAAGACAAATTAAACATAGAATCATGAATGTCTACTTCTAATAAATAATTAAACATAGAATTATGAATATGGTACCAACAACAAATTTCTAAGTTATAAAGAAAACTTTTCTTTAAAACGACATTGAGTAAACTAAACCAAATGCCAAAAACAGTAGCTTTAAACCTTTCAACACAGCAGATGCAACAAACATTGATCAAGAAGGACAGCCATTTCACAGCATTTGATCAGAAAACAAAACAAGATGCTTAGTAAATTCTACAGATCTTGACTCACCCTTCGTTCTGGCGAACCTTGTGTGCGTCTGCGTAGGTCACCTCTCCTGCCTGGCGCATGTAATCCTTCAGGTCCTGCACGTAACACAGGAGCACTCCGCCTCAACGACACTTCTCCGCTAAGCGCCGCCAAGGGTAAGATACTAGTCACACACAGGTCTCAACGACTCAACAAACGCTACAGGCCAATCATCATCCAACACAGATCCTCTAATTTACCTCAAGAAGTTGACGCACCACTGTGAATATTGAATCACAGAAAAGTCTGAATTGAAGAGCATGACACTGCAACACCAGTGCTGTGCTGCCAATTTTTCAATCTGCGACACTGTTCAATTCCGATCACTAGTACATATTGACTAGTATACTAATGAATACTAGTTCATGAGGCTGACGAAACATAGTGGAAGATATATTAACTTGGCGAAATAGACAATGTAAAAACCTTACCAAAAGTTCTTGAAATTTTCTTCTGAACTGCCTTGAAATTTAGTAGTATTAAATACTTATACAAATTCAATACAGATTAGTGTGCTCTCATCTCATTTCTTCCATATGAAATCATTAAATCTCATCTGATATCCATTTTTGATATAAAATATTGCAACGCTAATTTCTTCCCAAAAGCATCAATAGCAGACAACAAGTAGAGACACGAGAGAGTGTAAGAGCGAGGCAAGCGAATATTACCTCTGAGGCTCCGGCCAAACCCTGGCGCGCACCTCACAACCCACGACTCATCAACTTTTATCGTTCAACCAGTGCCACTTCATGAACACCCTACGGCGCCACCATTCCTCCCCCACCCCGTTACACAGCACTCGTCGACACTTAACCACTTCCTATCGTCCGCTTTCTCTCGCTTTCTCTTGTGCGACAAGCGTGCTCATCGCGGGACCTTTACGCGCGGGGGGACCCTCCTACGATACGTCACCACCGAACGTCTGCGACATCGGAACATTTCGCACAACGGTCTCCCTCGTTACTCCCTCATCGGACCGGCACAGCGGCGTCAAGCTTTGCAAAGAAAACGTATTTGCATTAGACAGGAAAACAGAAAGCAGCGACACCCGTGCTCAGAACTTACAGCGTTCCCGGTAAACGCGCTCCTAACCATACAAAAATTAACGCGTCCCTAATCACATAAGGGAAAACGCATCCCTAACCACTCAAAGGTAAACGGGCCCGTACCTACACAAGGGTAAATGCCATACATAGCACACTCCTGCCACACGTGGGTGTCCCCGTGTGCCCTCTAAATCCCTTAGTTTGCTCCGGCATCGCTCCTGAAGAATCCTGTTTCTTTGTCAATGTTCAGTGGAAGTTACTGTGCTGAAATGCTCCTCATCAGCCAGCATCAACATACTATTTAATATAAGCTTGCGCAAAATATTAATGCAGAGTATAGAAACATCCTGCAGAGCGCACAGCGCTAATTACAAAGTCGGCCATGCAGGCACTTCAAAGATCAATTAAACCAATCACAAGCCACGCCTTGTAACACGGCGCGTCTAGTGCATGTGTCGACAATCTAAACCGGAAGAGGATTGTCGCTGACCTGCCAGCTGACTTTGGACGAGAGGTTCTCGACCAGGACGCGGTAGTCCGTGCGCAGGGGCGGCGGGTTGCGCCCACTGCATACAAACACAGCCGCAAGCAAAACTAAGCGACAGCATTGCCTCAAAACTCTTTATTCGATCAAATTTATGTTAAATAATCTTACTGCAGCAGCAATAATTCTAGTTTCTGATTGATTTTCTAGGGTTTTTCCCTTTCACCAAATCATGAATATTTAATAACAATAAATACAAAATGTTTACAATGCCAGTTCTTTCATTTATTTCTATGAAGCAATATTATTGACACACTCTTATATTCATATGCTTCCTTACAAATTAATAAACCATCTTAATATAGAATATCCCAATACCATATAAAAATTATTAACTATATAACCATATGTATAGCATATTAAACCACCCAATAAAATTTTTTAGATCTCACCGCATCGGAGGAGCACGACTGAATCCATATCTGCCTCCAGGACCCCCATAGCCAACGCCACCGTAGCTCCCCCCATATCCACCGCCAAATCCTCGACCCCCCGCATCGAATCTGCCTCCACGCGGGGAGGAACCAGGAGGCTTGGCGTGCTCCACAATCACCCTACACGGGGGGCAGTAATTCGAGAGAAACATATCCCTACAATACACCTACACTACACACCCCTACATGTCTGGAACAGGTGCGGGTAACTAGATAAAATTACTTAAATAGCATTACGTAAACTTCAATTAAGACCTGCTACAGAAAATCAGTCAATAGAACTATAGGTTCCATTGACTTATTCAAATAAATAAGTTCAAATACTAGCACTAAAGAGTCTGTTAAAAGCTGATAAGACAGTCTAATGTATTAAAATTACTGCTAAATTTTACAATTATTTTTTTCATATTGCTTCGCTCTCAGACAATAAAAACAGACCAATGTGAAGGATATATCAGTAACAAAATAAATTATGGCTGGGCAAACTAAGGCTGCAAATTCTGTATCCAATTTATTTTGATTTTATTATTATATTTAATCACAATTGTTCATCAATACACCGCACAATTGTTCATCAATACACCGCACAATTGTTCATCAATACACCGCACAATTGTTTATCAATACACCCTCCTGGTGAAATTCCATATAACAAAATTATTTTAAAGAAGGGTTCATTGCAGATGGCCAGATAAGATACCTGTCGCCCATCAGCTCCTTGCCATTCAGTTCATATACGGCATCATCAGCATCGCGCGCCTCATCAAACTCCTGCACGTCAAGATTACACAGGCACTTCGATTAACAATTCAGTACCATGCTAGCAATAGAAGAAAGTTATACACTTTATAAATCAGCCAACAGATGTTCTGAATCTGCATCACATAGGCCTAATCAAACCATATATGGGCCTAATTACACATACTGTAACCCACTAAGTCGGCGAGCTATAGTAAACAGATAAAACATGTAAATACGAGTCCTGCTTGCATCATAGGCACTAAGAGCTGCATCAAGGAGACGTTCCAATAATACCTAACATTTGAAAGAACGCTCTTTATCTAATAACATTGATTTGACACTGACGATGAATCCGTAGCCATCCTTGAGCAGGATCTCGCGTATCTTGCCGTAACCCTTGAAGAAGCGCTCCACGTCGCGCTCGCGTGCATTGTTGGACAGTCGTCCGAGGTACACGCGCGTCGAACTCATCGCTGAACCTGCTCACGCAGACACACTAGCCATTTACAGCCGTGCTTACGATGTTTCAATTTAAGCTCTGATCTGATGAATGTTGAAACTTGACAAAGTATTAAATTCAATAGCCAGAATATCCTCAATATTACGGTAAACGGCCTGATTCCATGACTGCAATACAAAACACGTTCTGGTTCAAAGACTACGGCATAAATTAATAATCAGGATTAGGATCACGATGAGCCTACAGCTACTGTCAGGACTATGCAAGGTTTTAAAAGTTTCTCTAACTTTCTCAACTACAGAAGCAGAAGTTCCGCTCTTTAAGCATAAGAATGTAGCTTTATCAATCGAGCTCTTACCTGCACAGATTAGGGAGCGGGAGTTTTTGGTACAATTTTTTGTCGATGTGAAATTGTGAATAACTTGTCCAAAATGGCGCTTCACCGGAAGTTGTACAATGAAGAATTAAAAACGACATAAAATAAATGAAGCAGAAGCCCTAAATATTAACACACAAACTGTTTCTGACCAATCACAATCAGTATAACAAAACTTATATCGAGTTTTTAAAACGCGCTTAAATCTGTAGTTATAGGTATGGCTCCAATTGAACAAAAGCAACTAATTACACATTGTATTTAAAAGCTTGAAAGCCCTGCGTTTATCCGAGCCGATCATTATTGTGAATATTTTGTTTGAAGATTTTTAATTAGTTTAATCGGGGTATCGTGTACAAAAAATGCATCTCGCATCAATGGATCGCATTTGCGATCATTTTGCAAACATCGCATCAGTGAAAGAGCTATTAAATTTTTAGCAGAAACTGTCCATCTAATCGCTTCAATGATTATCACATCAGATCGATCTTCAATTACACAGGCTTTCAAAACGAGTTTCGAATTATTCAACATCAAAACACAGCGCAAGAATTTTTGTTGAATTTTATTTTTTCACCATCTCACGTACATCATGTCATGATTGTTCAACATAATGCAAGCCCATAATTATAGGAGCCCAAAATATGATCCTCACTTTTAAAGCTGCAACTATAGTATCTTTCATCTTTCCCTCACTTCGGTACGTTCTCCCGAAAAGTCTCAGGATTTTTTATTCCAAAGGTTTGTATGATTTCATACAGCAACAAAATTCAGAAGATATGGTTTCCAAAAGGTAAAATTAATTCAAATTATACAAATTTATAATTTCTTTGGAAAAAATAAATGACTAGTCGATTTTTTTCCAAAGAGAAATGGCCATTTTTGCTTTAAATTAATTAATTAATTCTGGCTTATTCATTGCCAAAGTATTTCTGCAATTAATCATCAATATTATGATGACTCAAATACATGAGTACAATGTTCAATAATAGAATGTTTGATCGATTTCGCATGAAATATCCGCTATTCATACAAAACGCTTTGAGCATGTGGAAGGTAGTCAATCATCTTCAGCTAACAAGGAATGCTAGAATACACAACAGTAAATCAAAAATAATATAAAACAGATAACCAATAACACCGCATAGAAGTAGTAAAAAACTGCCCCTGATTATACTCAGAAAAACTGTAAAATTACACTTTTCATGATAAGAA
Organism: Chamaedrilus cognettii; assembly: GCA_034695025.1. Classification (NCBI taxonomy): domain Eukaryota; kingdom Metazoa; phylum Annelida; class Clitellata; order Enchytraeida; family Enchytraeidae; genus Chamaedrilus; species Chamaedrilus cognettii. Next base: position 5,922 of record JAQIWG010006630.1, on the reverse strand, counting down.
ACCGCATAAGAAATAGAAGTCTAATAAAAATGTCAGCAGCACTTAGTTGCTAATCAGCCTACATTATTAATTTGTCATAGAATCATTTATCCTCCAGAAAATTATGGACAGCAAGCTGCTTAAGTTAGTCATGAAATATTTCAGTTGAATAAGTTAGTACACATGGCCGCCTAAATACAATTACAAAAAACATACCAAAATTCTCACTGGTTGAATACATTTTAGCTAGACTTTTAAACAATTTGTTACAGATGTCCAACAAACATTAACATGCTATTCAAAACAAAGCATCAATAAATATCTAAGGTCAAAAGAATATAAGCTATTTATAAACAATAAAGGAATACTTAAATATGCATGAACTAATATTATTGAGCTGCATCGTAGATTAAAGAAAACAGATAACAGTACTGTGTACTGAAAATGCTTCAAATAAATGATGTAGGTGCTACATTTCAACACCACAAGCATAGCTCTCCCTTAAAAATAATGCGATAATAAATACATATTGCTTGAACATACATGTAAGAATGAACTAAAGTAATGAATCGTAACACATAATTCAAAACAAATGTTACAATAAGCAGGCTGACACAGTGATGGATTAAATAAACTCTACACAATAGTTAAATATATAATTTTGTCGAGTTACATTTCAGAACCGAATGTAGAAGATTTGAGAAGTACAGAACTATTGCACTGAACTTGAAAGGCACTATCAACAAATTCAACAATTATTTCTATAATACAAGGGTACTGAAATTCAAAATCTCAAGAAAAACTTGAAATATTTCTCTTTCCACCAAATTCCAAATTTCATACGATTATAAAAAAAGTGAAAATGGTTTATATCTTCGATTGAAATGGGTTAATATATCCTGAATACGAAACATACAAATAGTAACGTGAGTCTAGACATTATCACTACTCTACCATTAAATAAGTGAAATTATATAATGAAGTAACAATATCACAAACAAGCGTAGCGTTTGAAAATTAATGATTCTTCACGATGCAAGTATTTAAGCCAGGTGAATTCATAGCAGATGACAATTTCAATATACGAATTGTGAAGACGACATCACAAATAACTCAAGAGTTATCAAGTATAACATCGCACGCATAGCGTACCATTAATTAGAAAACAGATAAAACTACCACCTTAAGACAATTGCACTTGACGAAGCTTTCAGTAGGAATGCAATGTTAAACAGTTTGCAAAACTGGCTTCGATTTAATCATTCACATAGCTAGGATGAGTCAATATCGGTAGCTAGTATGAGCCGATATATGTAGCTAGGATGAGAGAATATATGTAGCTAGGATGAGCCAATATATATAGCTAGGATGTAGCAATATTATAAGAATGAGGCGAATATGAAGCCAGCAGCCAGCATAGTGCCACTAATTGCTGTGATCCTTGCAGTAGGGACGTCCGCCCTTGTTGAAGAATTCTCCAGACTCCAGGTTCACCTTACACGCCTATCAAAAAGTGCATAACATTAAAACTTAAAACTTAAAACAAAGAAGATTTGAACTTACCCGTCATAACAAAAATGTCTTGACTGAAAATCGACAAGCAATTGAGATCAAAACAAAATTTAAAATTAAATCCATGCTACAGTCAATATCACACTACGCATTAAATAAATTTTGCTTTTATGTTAAACAAAATATGTTGACATAACAAATTTGTAACACGTTAACTCCAAATGCTTGCCCCTCGGGAATGCAGTACCAGGGTTAACTAAACAGAAACTTGAATCATTGAAGAAGTTTCTAAAAATTCATTCAATCAAACATCAAGAATTATATAAATTAATAATAGTAAATTAAATAGGAATTCATACCCATGGTTTGTAAATTGCTTATTTGAGCACTTAATGTTTAACTTGAAGAATTGCAAAATTTCTTCAATACGTAGGAGGTTTGACTATAGCACAAATTTAGGTTGAACTCAACAATAAAACAAATAGCCGTCATACTGCTGTGCGGCGTGTTTAAAAACCAATACAGAAGAGGTTCATTAACGATATCACACTGTAATCAACTTGTTACACAGATTAGCTATAATACAAATAGCGTGTGATCTGATAAATCAATCCTGGCAAGACAAGCCGGACGAGAACAAATTTACAAGTGAGAGCAGAGATAAGTGATTATAATCAATCACAAAGTCCAGAGTGCGCAGAGATAAGTCATTTAAGCCATCGAAGCATACATGTAGCATCAGCAACTATATTTGAATATATCATCCCATCTAGAGTGCCCTCTTCATTCAACTTGAGAGTTAAAAAAAATGCATTAATTTTCACAAAGCATTGCTTATGTGTTTTACAAGGTGCAGTAGGAAGTCTGTTTCGCCTGCCACTTATCAGCCGTAATATTTCAGAAGTAAAAGGCCCTAGGCTGAACTTAATTTCGAGAGGGGGGGGGAAAGGGGTTTGATTTTCTGGGGACAGGGGGGGGAGGGCTTACAGAGATTTTTGAGGCCATAATTATCAGCACTTGTCCATTTTTGACAGACCTAGGTCCATATTTACCAATAATTTAGGGAGGTTAAACAATTTAAGAGAATTTTGAACTTTTTGTTTGTAAAAACCTACCAAAAAAGAAAAAGTTTCCAAATTCAGACAGGGGGGTTTCAACTATTAATATCTCTTCAGCCAAAAACTCTGAAGAAGCACACAGAATTCTTGCCGTCAGAGTCAATACTGTAAATTGCAAAGGCTATCTCACGGTGCAGTTGAAGCACTCTGAGTGCCAGTTTTGACTGAGAGCCTCGATCCACTGGTCGCCGGGCTCTATGGCAAACTGACAGCTGTGGCACTTTGTCTGAAACAGGACCTTCCAGTCTGCAACATACATGCACACCACACCGGCTATTCACTAACCAGAATAAATGCGGAGTAAAAGTAGTATAAATTTGAATAAATACCATTTCAGAAGTCTGCAATGAAAATTTAAATTACTCAAGCGGCTTGCAGATGTTAGCAGCTGAAATATGAAACAGCATTTCCTTTGTATCATGACTGCACTATATTTAAACGATTTATTTTACACAATTTGACACAATTTTTGGGAGTTATAGAATTGATGCTAATCAAACAGGACGTTGATGCTTGAGCTTCTGTTGGCTTTGCTTTCATGCAAGTCATCAATAAAATTGACGCTCTACAAAAAAGTAATTTTTTTCTCAACGTAGCGAAAGCGGATGTTTTGTAACACCAATAAACATTTTAAAAGCAAAAGCGAGTACAAAATCTGAATGCTGACCTTTGTCGCAATAGGGCAGTCCCTGGTTGAGATGATAAACGCCTCCTTGAATAGGCTGCATGCACTTTGCACAGGCGAAGCAATGTGGATGGAAGGACTTGCCCATCGCCTTAACTACGTCCTAACAACACTTGGACTGTCAGCCATTCAACGCTTTCATTGCAAAATTATCCGAATTAATATTGTTATATAGTGCTGGCATAAGAGAATTTAGAGGCGTAAAAATCGCCAAAAAACGTCTAAGTTGACATCGGGGTCTAACACCTGAATTTTAAGCTAAGCCTCTTCGCCAAAATTCATTCTTGATGCATTTGTGAAGTTTATGCAATATATACTGCAGAGAATTATTGAAGAAAGGCTCCGCCACTCTGCTGCCAACACTTAACACACTGCATAGGCATTAGGATTTTTAAATAGCAGACAAAATCCAACAAAAAGCAGCTTTGCTATTCACAGATACCTTATGGTATTAGAATCGTGTCAAAAAGCAAGTCACAAATCAGAGCTTAATCAAAAGATGGTTTTACACAAACTTGTGGAGTTAAAAACTGCATTTGTTGACTCATAAATGTAAACGTTACTAGAAAATCTCAAACGATAAATCCAGAAAAATCTTTGACAAGAAAAATCAGGTGCTAGAAATATTATCACCCCAAAAAAATCACTTTGAAGCCAAAATGTTAAATTATCAACAAAGGCTCAGCCTGTCACAAATGACTTGACTCTAAAGAGGACGCACGGTGCTGATGGGCGCGTCACACTTGTCGCAGCGTGGCGCAAAGTACGCCTCGTAGTCCTGCTGACAGAACAGCTGACCTTCCTCTTCCACAAACCCGCAGTCGACCAGCGAGCGCTCGCAGCCGGGGTTGGAGCAGACAAAGTGTGTCTGACACCAGATACGATCGAGCGCCGTGATGTACTGACCGCTGAGACAAACACACGCACAAACACAGCTACAAGCAGGCATACAATGAGACAAACGAGCAGGCATACAAGCAGACAAAGTGTGTCTGGCACCAGATGCGATCCAGCACCGTGATGTACTGACCACTGCGACACACACAGATACAAGCAGGCATACAAGCAGACATACAAGCAGACATACGGAATGTAAATTTTAAAATATGATTTAATCTTTCAGTCACAATACAAAAACCGACATGCATTATTCAATGTTTAAAAAGTTACAAATATAATCCTCTCAACCATCACGCACAGCATGACAAATTGTTAGACCTTCATTCACACACAAATTCATTAGCATGAAGATGTAAATTCCAACACAAAGTTAATAGTTACCACAACTTAGATTTACTACTGAATACTGATAGAGATTAGGTAGGAAAGATAAGTCAACCCACGTCACGGTCGTCTTGCACACGTTACAGACGGGAATCTTGGCGTTTGGCATGCCTGGCAGCCCAGCCAGCCCCGGCAGGAGTCCGGGGGCAGCCCCTCCACCAGCAGGACGACTGGGCGGGGCTACAGCCTTGGACACCGGGGCAGCAGCAGGGGGCGAGGCAGCCGGGGCAGGGGGGCGGTACGAGGGGGTGGAATGTGGAGCGGGGGTGGATGAGAAGGGAGTAGGGGCGGTCTTGTAGAGAGCAGTGCTGCCGCTAGCCACTGGGGCAGGTCTAGGGGTCGATCCATTGTCATCGGTGAGGCTGCAACACACATTACTAAATAACAACTTCTTCAAATTCCAAAGAGAGATTTCTATTAAACCATGTCATCAGAAAAAATTTACGAGTCCACAGCCACCCTACAAATACATTATTCATAAATTTGCAAGGGTTTACAATAGGAGGGATCCCAGAATATATTTGCGATCCAAGGCTCAAATCTCAAGCCAAAACAGATACCCCAACTCATTCTAGTCAAGGAAACAGGGCATAGCGGAAGGAGATCTGTGATCCGGATTCTGGAATCTTGTATCGCAGAAATGTTTGTCATGCTTTGATACAGGCTCACGTATTTGTCATGTGCACTTATAATTTTTATGTGCAGGCCGGAAAAACAAAGAATTGGCTTGCAGCCCAGTGCTCCCCGGGCGAGTCGTAAAAGGTGATGGAAGAAGGAAGAGGAGTTCAGTGCCGGCTCTCTTGCACAGAACCGGACTATAATTATATAGTCTTTGTGTTACACACACAAACTACTAAAAACAAAAACACAGCCTGCTAAACTACAAAAAACAAACGATGTATATGCAGCCTTACGTGCACTGCTTCTCGAGCATGTTGTGCAGGCGCGACTGTGCCGGCGCCGCTCTGATAGCTGCGCCAGTCAGCGGGCTCACAGAGACCTCCTTCCCCGCATCCAAGTCTCGCACCAGCTGGCAGGTCGACGACGGCGTGTACTTGACCGCAGGGTCCCTCGCCACGTTACTTCCCCCCGGCCTGACAGGTTCCTTGACAGCCATGCTGAGCCCATGGGAGGGCGTCAAATTGAACCCCTCGGGGTCATAGCGAGGGGCGTCGTAGGCGACAGTGAACTGGGCCGTCGGTCGATCAAGTTGAGGAGCAGGGGCGGAGTGTGAGTCTGTGCCCCTGGCAGAGCCATGCCAAAACCAAATACGAAGCTTATACTTGGTGTTAAAATAATGAAAAATAAATAAATTCCAATTCAGATAGCTAGTGAAGGGGACTG
>JAQIWG010006629.1:0-13125 GCA_034695025.1 Chamaedrilus cognettii | reverse complement strand
GACTGTTTTGTTTTATGTCATTTAGGGACCATGTGTAGCACAAAGACTATATACAGTCTGGTTCTGTGCAAGAGAGCCGGCACAGAACCGCTGGGCTGCAAGCCTAGCCCATTCTTTTTTTCCCTGGTCTGCAGGGGGTGAACCGGACTGCAATAGTCCTTGCTACTACACGGTCCTCAATATACAGAATACAACTTACTGTACATGCTGTGGCAGATATGACGAGGGTAAGCAAAAGCAACAGACGACGCACTCACTTGTAGATCCTGATGGGAGGATTGAAGGCGAAGCTGAGGAAGTCTCCCTGCTGAGGCAGCACGCCCCAGAAGAACGTCTCGCCCATGTACGCGCGGTCAAGACTGTACTGGTCGTAGACCTTGAGTGACGTCGTCACCTCCGCATTGGGGTTGAGATGAGGCCGGTGCATCATGCCCTTGCCAAAGTCCTTGTCCTATGACACGCACTCAACTATGCCAATTTTATGGCATTGCAACATTTGATATTTAATTATCTCTAACATTACTACTTACTTAGTGACGAAGCCTGTTCTAGCTTTTAAAAAAATCACAATTTTTTTCCTCTAATTGATGTTTCGCAGGCTTCACTTTTTTTGCCTATTTATTCCTGTCAGCTGTTAATCCCTTCAGATGCACTGGAATATATTAAATTTATTGCTCTGCTCATCTCCATGGAACAGTAATCGAACTTTCAAGGATGAAGGATTAATACAAATTTGTCAAGGCTTTCGAAAAATGGGATATTTTTAAGACAACTGGGTTAAAGTCCCGTGCCGTAACTATAAAACCTCGCGTTATAGGCCTCTTAGCAAGGCTGTTTAACACACAAGCGTCGCTAGCTGTTAACTCAGTGCCAGATAATTATCTATTTCGTTGACATCGGGAAGGGCATCCGACCGTAAAAACCCAGCTCCAGCAGTTCTCATCAGGGCGCAAACGTCTAAACCTGTGTAAAAACATTAGTTAGTTAGCAGCTTCAAAATAAATTCATGAATTTCTTAAATGCTTTACATGATAAATAGAGCTCCCCATCTTATAACGGGCTTACAGGTATTTAGTCAGAATATGATACATACTTTGAGCTTCTGCACTTTTCCTTTGAGCGACGAGTGGGTGCCAATGTGCTGAAAGAGGGATGGCTTGAATCTGTGTCTCAACTCAGCCATCGATCGCGCGCAATGCTTCTGCACCGCATAAAACAGGTATCTGTTTATGTTGCATCAATTTGACTGCACATGCTGAGACAAAGACGACTCACATTTATGTGACGACATCTAGTAGCCTATCCAAGTGTCAAGTATCGTATCCAATATAATTACATTTATGTGACGACCTACATTTATGTGATGGAAGAAGAAAGTTGACATTAATGTGTATATTCCTGCAATGCGTAACACTGCATACGATGATTCTCCTTAACTTACGTACAAAAATGTTTCGTCCCAAACAGCTGAACTCAACATTTAACACAACTTTAGAGCTATTCACATTAAAAAACAAACACTAGAAACAACAAAGGAAATCACTGCGATTATATTGAACAGTAGGCCTATGCAAAAAGAGCAAGACAAGATGGACCCAAATTCTAGCATCTATGACCCATCTTATCTCACTCTACCCTATCACAAGCTACAAGAGTGAGACCAAAGAGAACAAACAAGAAAAAGAATGCGTTACGTTGTCCTTCTCAGGGTTGCAGACTTTGACGTAGAGCAGGTGGTCGAGGAGCCAATCGACTGGCTTGTCCTTATAGAACATGAGGAAGAATTCGACGACAAACGGAAGATCAGTCGACTTGAACATCTTACCTGCATACATACAATGTGCTGAACATCTTGCCAGCGCGTATACAGTAAGAATCAAATTGTTTGCCCAATATAAATAAAATTGTAAAATAGCAAGTGCATAACATTGAAGGTTAGCATACCTATGAAGCCAAGATGAGAGAACTCGAGTATAATCCACTCGGTCCTCTGATTGAGAGCAAAGTTCTTCATCGTACTGAAGTAGCCCGGCTTGGTGATGACATCATCTTCCAACTGTGCACAGCATCAATGCTGCAGCTTCTTCCAACTCATCCTCTAATTTACATTACGACTAGTTGGTGTCGTTGCGCGGTTTTCACAAAACAACATTCTAACGTAATATAAAATTTAATTCAATACTGACAGCAAACACCGCATCCAAAAAGAAACAAATACTAGCCAAAAAATTAATTGTTCAAATTAACTTCAATAATTGCATGCATCCCATTCATACATCCCCTAATACAAGAATCGAAACGCCTGCAAAGACTGTCAGTTCTAAGTAACTCACTGCAAGATTTCTTATAGCATAAGCAAGTCTCACCTAGACACAACCTGTAACCTTGTTCCTTGCAAAAATCATGAGGTATGTGTAGTCAACATTACTTGGACATAGTAAGTACCCCTACTCCTCGCATACTATATAACATTAAATTTTTGTTGCATGTTATTTTGGCGATTTTGCCTCTCAGAAGTTTTGTTGCACTTAATTTTAGCATTGTTGAACACTGTCCACTGTATAAAACTTCTGGAGCATGTAACTTATGCGAGTTTTGCCGATTCGCGAAAGTTGCGAAAATTACCTGCACGTGAAAATTTAATGTTTTACAGTACATCTTGAGGTAGATGTAGTCAACATTACCTGGACATAGTAAGTACCCCTGCTCCTCGCATACATCATGAGATACGTATAGTCAAGATTCTGTTTCGCTCGCCACCTTAAAACAATGAAAATCAGATAAAATAAGAACTAAATAGATAGGCTTACATGTGTCTCATGATGTCCTATATGTACGATAATAAGCAGTGCTCATTTGGCTACAAATATTGTCGTTACACTCAGTAAACATAAGCTTCAAATGTCTTATTAATTTTCTAAAACTACTTACACAAATTAATGAATAGCACTAGACTACCGGTTCTAACGCTTTAGTTAAATGGTATACTAAAGACAAAAATGACCAGTATCTAATATTGACAAATGATATTTGACAAATGGCACCTAAATGTCACACCTGACACGCTCGATGCTGTCACCAAACGTATCCCTGAGGTCGTTGAGTACAGGGTAGTACTGATGGGATGGGGCAATCACCTCCAACAGGCCTGACGACATGGCCACAGGAAACCTACAGCACAACGACCGTTCAAACCGTACCAGTACCGCTGCAATACTAATTAGAAAACCGGTAAGAGTCACTTTTTAAAATTAATGTAAAATTAATACAAAATGGGTTGTAGATAATACTCACCGTAAGTATAACGGTGAATGATCAGATTCAGCACACAATGTCCTATGACATTAAAAAGTTCATTGTAACAGTAGTAACATTTTCTATATTTGACAAATTAACAAGCTATTGTTAGTTCATTTTACTATTAAGGAACTGCCTAGTGACATGTGTGACTTTCTATAAAGAAACTTTATTTTTTATTTTTTTGAAGTGTGTAGCCAAGAGACTATATACAGTCCGGTTCTATGCAGAAGAGCCGGCACAGAACCGCTCCCCCTTCTTTAGTCGCCTTTTACGACTCACCTGGGCAGCTCCGGGCAGAAAGCTCTTTGTTCCCCAGCCTGCAGGGGGTATAAAATGAAACACCCTTACATAACCATCGAATCCATATCTTATATCATTTATGATATATGGATTTGAGAGCTATGAGGCTTTTGCTATATCCTGAAATCGACAATATTGCGACAAATTATCCTAAAAGTATTGTTCCAGCGCGAAGTTTTTATTATTTATAATTTATTAGTCTTTTTATACTCGATATCAAAAATAACATAAATATCCTTCAGTAACCAGGTAGTGCACAGCAAAATGTTAATTTGAGACAGATACGATTAACTCAGTGTCCGATAGATCGGGCTATTGCTATCAAGCTTCAAATAGTCCAACTACTGAAAACTATTTATAAATATAAACAAGATTGATTATGAAGCATTTCTAAAGTTGAGACAACACACACCGTTCCCTGACACTCTCAGCGGTTGAGCGAATGAAGTCTTGATCATCCCTCTGTACACAGATCAGGACGAATATACCGTAATTTCAGATTTAGATTCAACCGAGCCTTTTACTCCTTTAGCAGTATATGTTTGACAATATGCATTATGAAGTTAAAGGTTTTAATTTTCTAAATTTAGTTTATGAGATTGTCTGCATTTGATACCTTTTTATATGCGTTCATTGTTTTAGCCTAGATCGCAAAGCGTGCCTGTGAGAACAAACGTCCTCGTCGTCGCACGACAGAGGAGCACGCCGTGCAGTTATCATACATGACGTCTTCACTGCATCATTGCTTAAACTCACACAGCGTGTAAACAGCGTGTGATCTAATAATAATAATAATAATAATGGATCCCCTTCGGCATCTAATGACGTCATCGGGGACCTCCCTTTGCCGTGGGCAACCATAAAATAGTGTAAATCTAGAAGAGGTGGGAGAAGACACAATATAGGCCTTCTGTACAGTATCTGTAAAATATGACATTCTGTTGCGTGTAATTTTGGGGTTTTGGCGCTCAAAGATTTTGTGGCACTTCTTTGGATAGGCGTAATCATTGTATTTCGCTGGATTCTATAAATGTGTTTTTGCCTATGAGGCCTAGGTTACTAATGATCTAATGTTGTAGCATATTAAGCCCAAATGAAATTTGTCAAAAAAGAACAGAAGATATATGTTACAAATTTGCCAACGGACGATACTGCAACAGACGATACTGTACAATGCTAGCAAATAGACATATAAAGCCAACTCAACAGCTCAACAACTCAACAACATTAGGCCCATATTGACTACAATTCGAGCCCGCCAAATGGGCTACAAAATACCAATAATTATTCGAGGGGTCAACGGAAAGTCTCAAACAGTTACATCTACATTGTTTTAACCATTTTAGCTTATTCTGAACAGTTGTAATCGAATTTAAAATTGGCCCGGGAGGCTGCGAATCAATTTTTTGTTTCCCATTTTGCTGAAAGGCAATTTATTGAGTTGAACACACATGGCTTCTTTCTTCTTTTAAAGAAATTAAGGACCGTGTGTGATCGAGTAACGAAGACTATTATAGTCCGATTCTGTGAACAAAAAGGCCACCACAGTCCCGCTCCCCTTTCATTAGTTGCCCTTTTACGACTCTCCCGTCCCAGTCCCGAGCAGCTCTGGAATGCAAGTCTATTCTTACTTTGTTCCCAGACTTGATGGGGATCGAATGCACTCAGCTGTTGTTTTACTGTTTGTTTATAGACGCGCTCATAGCATAACGCACTCGCCGTTTTAACTAAAGTGGTAAGGGTGGTGTGTATATTATATTGCAGTCCATTTCTATGCAAAAGAGACAGTGAAGGCAACTTGCATCGCTGCAGGCCTACGCTCAAGTTTAGTTGAAGAATTTAGGAATTTCATTTCGATTTGTGTAGGCCCTATATTACTTTTGATTATTATTATTATTATTTTTCAGCAACAAACGAGACCAACATAATTATTTTCGGTTATAATTTTATGCCTAGTATGTACATAGGCTGTGCTGCCATCTGGTGAATCAGAAGTGTGCCCAATATCAACTGAATGCATTTGCAACATTGTTCACTAAACTCGTTAATCATTTGACCAAGTCTTTCGCCAGATAACATCTAGCGAAGATAACTTACATAACCTTCTTTAATAATTATTACATTCTTCCGAACGAACGCTATCATCATTTTTTGCAAAAATTCACAAAACGGGTGATTGAACTTTAAATTATACATATTTTTAAAGTAATAATTACAAAATATCTAAAAAATATACATATACTACATATGAATACATGTTTTACAATAATTGCAATGTGTACAATTGAAGGCTTTTAGATTCTTAATTTAGTTTACAATATTATTAGACAAAGGTATTTCATATCTTTATTATTTGCATTCACTAATATAGCCTATATTGCAAATCGTGCCTGTTGGACACAAATGCACGCCGGAAACGTCACGCAGAGAACGCGGTACATATATCATATATGCCTATGTCGCCCGTCATGAATGCTTCAACTCTCACGGCGTGTAAACTGCGTGTGATTTAACAACATGAATTTAACAAAAAACTGTCACTCATTGGCTAACTCAACCGAGTTACTGGTAGCTTAACTCATATGAGTAATCCATTTCCCAGTTGATTAACTCACACGAGTAAGCCACTCACACGAGTAAGCCAATCACTGGTTAACTACGAGTATAATACAACGCATGTATAAACCTGTGATTTCGCGCATGCACGGAAACAAACACAAGCGGCGAAATGACGCCAATAAAACTGCGCCGTTAATTCGCCGCTTGTATGTTTTCCTTGCATGCGCGAAATCACGCCTTCGTGCAACGTTGGGTCAGTCGGTAACTCACATGAGAAAGTCAACTTGACAGGCGGCTACACAGACCTCGGAGATGAGAACGACGATGATACAGTCGAGTTGCTCATCCTCGTCCAGCGACTCGATGAGTGACTGGAGGGTCTGAATAAGGTAGCTCCCCCGCTCGCGCTTTATCGTCGGCACCCCTATCACCACCGACACTGCAACACACATTGACAGACTTCGTAAGCAGTTGCAAAGTATTCATCATTTTGTCCCCGCGCCGACAACTATGAAACCATGCGTTACAGGCCCTTCAGCAAGGCTGTTAGACACACACACGTCGCTAGCGGCTAACCCCGTGCCAGATAATTATTTATTTGGTTGGTGTCAGAAGGAGCATCTGGTCGTAAAAAACTAAGATCCCGCAGTCTTCATCAGGGCGCAAATGTCTAGCCTATGCGAAAACTTAACATTAAAATGATAGACGTCAAATGATACACGCTGTTAGTTGGTTTTATCACAAGTATCACTGTCGACTATCCTCGCTATGAACTCCTGCATTAACCACATTCATTTCTAGTAGCAACGCGGCAAGTATAGTAACGCTAGCAAGCGCAACACTGTATCTAGAGTTATGCATATACTCAGCAGCAGGGCCTGATCTGGGTTTGGAAAAAAATTAGCCAAAAGACTTTTTTGGCCAGTCAGTACTTTTTTAACCAATTTTGTTACCCTTCCCTTCGGGTGCACTGGAATATATCAAATTTATTCCTCTGTTCATCACCAGAGAGCCAGAAATTGAGCGTCCAAGAACAAAGGATGAATAAAAAATTCGCCAAGGGCTTTTGCCAAATGGAAAATAAATTGCAAACTGCTAAACAAATTTTTTGGCCGATTCCGGCGACTGGCAGATCAAGCCCTGCTCAGCATTAAAAACAAACATGGCACCTCAAATTCAATTTTAGCATCCAAATATTTGCAGATCTAAATTTTACCAATGTCTTTAGTCTTTACTTAACTTGTTCGTGTTTAAGAAGCAAATACTGATGATTTTGATTCAAACTTTGCAGAAATTTTTAACACACCAATCATCTTATCTCAATTATTAGCTAGGCAGAAACTTCAACACCGGCTGGTGCAATGATCCAATAGAGTTTCAAGCAGCCACCATTGATCTTAATGACCATCAACACTTACCGCCGGCTCTCCCCCGAGAGTACTTGAGGCCGGGCTTGATGGCCTCTGGCTTGCCGATGAGATGCGGCATGTAGTGGAACATGTTGGGGATGCTCATGTCGGCATTGCCCAGCGACATATTAAACAGCAGGTCGTGGGCCTCCCTCGGCAGCACCATCTCCCCCTGCTGACTGCTGCAAAACAAGAAGCAACTTGCTGACGACTAACGCGCCGTATGCAGTAACACACATCCGCTTACTCAATTATACACAAATACTACACTTAGACTTTGGAAGAAATCGTAACAAAATCTATTCTTATTTCTCACGTCAGGACATTTATGCGATGAGCGCACGTATCACATGCTCCGCTGCGCACCGCGCATGATCGCACACACCGCGTGCAAGAGTGCTCACCGGTTACCATGCTGGTGCACGCCGAGCAGCAGCTTGACCTGCTTGCGCAGGTTGTGCACGTCGTGCTCGCGGTCGTGGTTGAGGGACTCAGCGTAGTGCAGCCGGTCTCGCAGCTCCGCTAGCTGCTTCTCCATCAACTCTATCTCACTCAGGTCTACAACAACTACTCTATCTCACTCAGGTCTACAACAAGAACAACTTTATCTTACTCAGGTCTACAGCAAGAACAACTCTATCTCACTTGCATCTACAACAACTTCTCTATCCCACTAGGGTCTACAACTACTGTCTCACTCACGTCTACCACAAGTACTTCCTCTCATTCAGGTCTACAACTACTCTATCTCACTCAGGTCCCCAACAACAACTACACTATCTCACACAAGCAATATCTTCCAGATATTATACCTCTCAAACTTCAAATATTAGATATTATCTCCTACGTATAAAGCTATAGGCCTACATCAGATATTTGTTTACCACTTCCTGTGAAGAGCAGGATCCAAAAGAATGGGGTGAGGACAATGGCGGCAAGGGTACAGATAACATTCTGCGGCTGAAGTCTCATTGCATCTCACAGCAAGTGATCGCACCTCGACGCACTTCACACGTCTGTAGTGTACTCTGTAGCTGCACCAAATAGAAAAATTGCACACCCAATAGCACACAACATTAAAATCTGATCGGTGATGCCACAGATTGAAATGTATCCTTAGATTATAGAAATATTTGATTGTCCTCTGGCAGACTCATAAATGGTATCTTCCCTATCTCCGACAACAGGCAGCTGTGATCAAGATACGACTTTCACCATGACAAATGCTGGAAATCGCGTCACCGATACAAAATTCGTCAAGAGACGTGGGAAATCTTAAATTTAACTCCTCGACGCGTGCAACTACACGTAAAACGCATAACTGTTTTCAGAGATAGGGAAGTTATCATTAGTGAGTCTGCCAGAGGACAACCGAATATTTATGTGATTACCGCAGGCTATCTGATTATAAGCGCAATCCACAGATATAAGTGACATATTTTTCATAAAATGGAGCTTTTTATACATGTGGACGAGTCAAGAGTAAACACTTACCGACCACGCCCACTCCAGCTAACTAATTTCAATATAAATATAACCTCCAAACCCTCGGGAATCGAACCCGGGTCGCCTACGTGGTAAGCGGCTACGATACCGCTACACCACCAAGACTTACAATTCAGAATTATAATCGAAAATATAATCACTTAAAACCAAGCCCTTGCTCCCACTGTGTTAAGGTTAGCCAGTGCTGATGCCTTAGCTCAGTACAAGGTTCAGTAAACATTATTGTTTCTTTGGCCATAAAAACTATGTTTTGACTATTTTAGCGTGACAAAGCACATTTTCCCCTGAGAATGAAGTCAGGAATAGGGTGGGAGAAGGGACAGTAAGAACAAAGGCCTTTCTCCTGCAAATAAATTTGAAAATATTCTTTTTTTTTAAGCAATAGGGCACTTAACTTTTGTAAAAGTCAAAAATATAATTTGGCCGGTTCAATTTCCAATTTTGAGAGAGTGAAATATGCATATTTAGGGAAAAAAAAGTGCAAAAATTAAGAATGCCTCAAAAAGCCACTAATATATCGGAGTGTACATTGAGATATACAGTGGCTATACACTTCCGGTTGCAAATGTTATTATAAACAATGCTGTGCTGGATAATGACAGCATACCAATCATTCAATCACGTTTGTTGCTGTCATAAAAAACGACTCTAAAATTGCGATCAACTGGAAGTGTCTAGCCACGAGGCCTAACTTCTATTAAACTTCCGGTGATCCATAGTTTTGCATCAAGCTGTACAGCATCAGAGCTTCTCTAGTGATTATATACTAACTCAATGGGCTATCCAGTGATAGATCTGGTTAATTGTTGTATAACATGAAAAACACGAAACAGCGTTTGTTTTACCAAAGATCTTTGAAAAATAAATAATAAAAATAATTCATTCGCAGTACTCGATCCTCCATAGAGGCCTACTCTGCGGCAGCCGACTCACCGTTTGTATGGAGTGTTCCTTGGCCCTGTTGACGGCCGCATTCTCGTCTACAAAGCTCTGATACCCCAACAGGGACCGCTCGTCCTCAGAGCAAACGTCGTTCATCTCCGGCCTCGTCTCCTCCTGGTAGTCTACCGACAACACGCTATAACGATAATCGCCGTCTTTAACGTCCATTCTGACGCGAACGCCGCGTTCGTGTTAGCACAGATCAGACGTTTATATTGAAACAAGGCTTTAACGGCCGGATGCCCTTCCTGTCGCCAGGAAGAATATTAAATTATCCTTGACGATGATTATCAGCTAGCGATACTGCGTGTTTAACAGCCGCATCATAGTTGCCGGCGCCGGGACTCGGACCCAGGACCTCTGGACCAATAGGCACAGGGCCCAGCAGTTAGCTTCTTCAGTGTTCTGCCACGTGGCAGGTCTTTGGTGTCAGTGGTAAAAGTGTAAAAGGAAGGGCCCCTGGACGCCAAAGAGTGTTGGGTCCCCTAAGTTTGTTTGGGGCCCCCTTCTGTATTCGCGGCCGAAAGACCCCTCCCCATAATGGAGAGGGGTCTGGGGAGGGGCTAGGCCCCTCCCCAGATTTTGTTTTGAAAATATGACTTGAAAACACTATCATTCATACAAACTAAAAGATGTTTGATCATTTTACAATGAACA
Organism: Chamaedrilus cognettii; assembly: GCA_034695025.1. Taxonomy (NCBI): domain Eukaryota; kingdom Metazoa; phylum Annelida; class Clitellata; order Enchytraeida; family Enchytraeidae; genus Chamaedrilus; species Chamaedrilus cognettii. Next base: position 2,452 of record JAQIWG010006629.1, on the reverse strand, counting down.
AATAAATCATGACTTAGTTCAAAATTCTCAATGGGTTTGATGGTTTAAGGGAACATCATTTGTTTCTTGGGATAGACAGCAGAAGAGGGAGTGGCATTCATTACCAATGACGTTTTGACTTAACACTGGACATGATTGTACAGTGTAACAGCCCCGAGTGTCGATGTATTAAAAAATATATAAAAACAGCTATCTAGGAAAGAGTAGAGGCTTGAAACAAGTTAGCAAAACGCAATTAGTATGAATTCAATATCAAAAGCTATCCATAGGACAAACATTATCATATTATAGACAGACATTATTACAGACATTATTACATTAGACAGACAGATTACGACAGACATATTATAGACAGTAACATTATCAGGCTCTCTACTTTCAATCGCACCATCGCAAAATCAATGCCACGCATCCAGAGATATTTCCAGAGAGATTATTGTACTACAATTGTGCCTGGTTCAGTGGTTTTCAGTTACTGTACTTATAAGTTTGCACTGTAAACAAAGATTGGATGTTCTTCGAAACAGTGTTTATTCAGTCTGGAATGCCGGGAACTGTGCCTTCATAGCGTGCCGGCGCATGTTCCCACATTATTGACCCCCGGAACGCTAATTTCTAAATATCACGGGCCCCGGAACGGCGTTCCGTTGCGTTCCGGCCCACTTTAACCACTGCTTGGTGTCCAAACCTTCCTGACAAGCCAATCCTCGTCCCTTCTCTTCATCTCTGCATACGATTTCTTCTCGAGCAAGTCGTCTATCATTCCGATGCGTGGCCTTCCTGGTCCTCTCTTGCCCTCCATTCTTTCTCAATCATATCTCTTAACAATCACTCTCCTCTCATTACATGCTAAATCAATTCTTCTTTCTTCGTACTATCAAATCAACTATGAAACCATAGTACCATACGTTACAGGTCCTTCAGCAAGGCTGTTAAATACACAAGTGTTGCCAGCTGCTAACCCCGTGCCAGAAAATTTTGTGGTTGGCTCATGAAGGGCATCTAGCCGTAAAAACCCAGTTCCAGCAGTCCTCATCGGGGCGCAAACGTCTAAACCTGTCTGAAAACATGGACATAAACAGATTAGACGACAAAAAAGGCCGTTAGTTTGTCTCTTAAGATAATATCAAGATAGAGATTTTCATACGTTCGCTTCCTGAATGAGGTCCCAGCAGTGAGCAGCACAAATAGATCAAGCACCGACCTGTCTTCTTGGTCACATGCTCGACGGCCTCCTCCGAGATCGTGTTATCCAGTGACCCCCACACGTCGTGCTTATCAGGCTGATCGAACCCCCCCACCGCCTCCTCCTCCTCCTCAACAAGTTTCTCCTTCCTCCCCGCCTCCGCCCCCACGGGGGTCGACGCGTCCCTCGCTTTCGATTTATTTTGGCGGCTCGATCTTGCCCCGCTTTCCCTTGCCACGCTGCCGCCCCCCTCCTTTGCGACGCTGGGGTCTTTTGCACTTTCGCCGCCGCCTTCTTTCGCTTGGCTGTTTCTCTGGTTGTCCACGGAGGTGCTTCCCCCTGCACCCTGCGGGGTGCCGGCCCCCGAGGCTCCTGGAGGGGTGCTGCCCCTTGTGCCCCCCACGCCCCCCGGGGCGCCTTCCTCGGGCGCGACAACCGAGCCACTGCGGCGATCCTGAACAACGACGACAGCTCAGCAAAACTTAAGGTTACGGTTACAATACATTTTCTGCGCTCTGTTCCGGGAACATGCATCTTCACGGAAGATCATCCAAGAACAAGCGTCTTCCACGAAGATAATCCGGGAACATGCGTCATCGCGCAAGATCGTCCAGGAACACGCGTCTTCCCGGAATATTTTCCGCAAACACGCGTCTTCCTAGAAGATCCTCTGGGAAGACGCGCGTTTGCGGAAAATCTTCCGGGAACCTTCCGGGAGATCTTCCGGGAACCTTCACTGAATATCCTCAGTGATTCCTTCTCGGATATCCTCGGTGGTTAGAGGGTCCCATTTTGTTTTTGTAGTTTAGGCACGGTACTGTGTGTAGCACAAAGACAACATACTGTATCTGTCCGGTTCTGTGCAAGAGAGCCGGCACAGAATCGCTTCCCCTACTTTATTCCCCTTTATGACTCGCCCGGGAGAGCTCTGGTTTGGAAGCAAATTCTTTGTTCCCCGGCCTGCAGGATAATTAGCAGCCACTAAGGATAATTATATGCATAAACTGTTGCATAAGCTGTAGCCACTAAGGATAATTAGCATTCAGTAAAAAAAAGGTTTTGGTGTTGTGAGTGACTCCTTCCAGTACATTATCGCATCATATTTCTGAGGTTAAATTAGGCCCTAGTTACTTGTCTTATCGTCTTAATAATAATAATAATAATAATGAGCTTAGAGTCCGTTTCAGTGTCTAGTGACGTCATCGGGGACCTCCCTTCGCCGTGGGCATCCATCAAGCGATTGATAAAAACCCAAGACGAAGGGGT
>JAQIWG010006628.1:0-13127 GCA_034695025.1 Chamaedrilus cognettii | reverse complement strand
TGCAGACGTAAGTCCGTAGCGTGGGCTGCTTAGTCTACTGTAGAATGATCGCCTCGCAGCCTCGCAGGCCTATAATAATATTACAAACCTGCGTAAATGCATGCATGCACCTCGACAAAAGTAAGCCAACTGTTAAAAAGTTTGAACTAATGACTTTCCGACTGCGAGCGAAGCGAGGAAAATTTCTTTTTATAGTAGGGGGGCGGGGGGGGGTAGGGGACGAACAAGGAAACAGAGTCGTATGACCACTACTTTTCTAACCACTGCACCACTGGGCACGGGGGAGACTGACTGGATGAGGCTCGACTTAATCTCGTCCTGCACAAACGCTCCGTTGGACGCCCCGGCCAGGACGCGCTTGCGCAGGTTCGAGTCGTCGCGGATCTTGAGACAACAGAAGAGCACGCAGCACACAACGAGCGCGACGAGGCAAAGCAGCAGCGCGACAACGACCGCGATCACTGCCGCCGTGCCGACCAACAGAGCTGCACACACACATACATACATGCATGCACACATATATGCACACATACATGTAGCAGTGCCGACCTGCAGCGCTGCACACACACACATAGTCATGCACGCACACAGCATGCTCACTGAAATGGATCTGCATAATATAATGGTTATAATCCTTACAGTGGCTACATAATAAATAAATGAGTAGCATTATGAGCTTACATTGGTCCACTCAGCAAGTTTAGCAATTGCTACATTAAATTGTAGGCTAGAGCCACTAGAGCATTGAAGCTATAGATACCAGTGCTCACCCATGATGTATGTGTGTCCGTTCGAGACTGTTGAACGTTTATGCAACAGTATAGACACAGACGAGCAGTGTGACCAGCAGTGTGACCAGACTGTACGTCCGTCGAAGATCTGCAGTAAGGCGTCGCTCGAAGTGACGCTGTTCGCTTTTCATCCAGTTTTCGCTAACAATGATTATCTTCGAGCCGCAATTGAAAACTATGGCATTATGTTCGCTGAGTCAGATATCAAACTTCGCTGCAGGTAATTGTTTCTATATAGACCGCTAGTAGGGAGATTGTTGCTAGACCGCTAGTGCTAGTTACTCAGCTTATTCTAGCGAAGAGTTACGACACTGCTGCGATGGTATAGCAGAGAACTGTTACTAGATGGTGCTAGTTACTGTATCGGTAGGTTGCTGGTTTCTATACTATATAGTAGTCCGCGTGCGTGCAGTGTAACTGCGTCCCATGTTGTGAAAGCGCTCTGTGTAATACAATGCAGAGTCTCTGCACGCACGCCCGGCGCGCCTGACTCTCAAACAACATCCAGCGCTCAACACTCTCCCACACAGCTGCATAGTCTCTACAGCACATACATGTACAACAATACAGCGCACAGTCTACGGGCGACAATAGGCTATTGCTACAGCACACACCCATGGGCACAGCGTAGAGCCCGTCAGACACGCATGGGTGGATTTAACGAAATCTGAGATAATCCCGTGACCTACCGCCTGTCATACAGCCACATGCAGTATACCAATCATGCAGGCCTAACTTGTAGCAGCTTTGTCTGCTAGACCTCTTGGCCTGTTATATACAGGGGCTTATATCAGCTATAGGTTCGGGTACAGAATATCGTTTGATTCACGACCTTGTCAGTGATCACAGCCAGGCCTTTATTAGCTCAGTTCATAAGCCCAGCAATGCGGAGTGTGCCATGCACCAACTATAGGCTATGCCTTCGTCAACTCCCTCCAAATATAGGCCTACGCATCAGTGCAAAAATGTGCGACGGTAGACTACGACACTGTAGTAGGCCCTATTTAGTCCGTGGTCTATGGCTTATTATTATAGGCCTAGGTCTAATTTTTAAGCGACACGCTTTGCCTACTTAAAATGTATATCTCAGCTCAGTTGATACTTTTATAGACATTGTCACGTTGTGTTGATATATAAGGCTAGGGGGCCTATACTATTTATTGCTAATATGTTATTTGACAATAGCGCCTCCAATAGTCCCGGGCTACCGACCAATAGCGCTGTGTCTTTAGGAATCATCATCTGAAGTCTTAACATTGTCGAGTTGCTAAAGCCAACAATAACAGAATAAGGCTAGCTGCCCGTCGAGCCTTAGTTAACACATAATCCACACAGCCGACAGAGGCTCACTGCGGCATTGCATGGCTTGTCAGTATTATGAGCCTCGTGCCTTACTCAATGCATGTATGCCTAGAGCGCAGAGCGGTGCTGTTGACTCACAGAGCTGACGCCCTGCGTCGTGGCGCTATTATAGAAAGTCGCGCAAACAGTTGAATTGTATCGCCCGCAGTCCGTCAGACATTGTGTCCGTCTGTCCGTCACACGAGGCCTGTGAGGCTGTCACCAGATGCAGCCTACTGTTCGGGTGTTCGTACAGCTCATGGCAGGCAGCGAGACTTATACGACACTACGCGTGGGATCTGAGAGCGCGACAAACTGAGATTAATGTCAGCCTATAGCCTACAGATTTACTTTAGTCTCTGGGAGGGAACAGTAAGCTTAACTTACTGTCGCCACTTTGCGCCTAGAAGCACGACCGTCGTACAGTCACGGATGGATGAACATTTGATTGAACAGAACAGAAATAACGAAATGTCGTCGTAGTGCCGTTGTATGGCTTGTTTGCAGTCACTGAAGTTGTACAGCTAATACTACTAGGCCTATGCCTGTAGCATGTCTATTGTCTGCAGCTACTGTATAACTGCCGCTGCCTGAATAATAAAGCTTACCACTAAAATTCTTCAATTATAGCGCTATATCTTTGAAGACTTTGACATTAAATTGATAGCGAGTACAACCTATAAAACTCCGCCTAATAAAGACTATTTCGCTGCCCTTACTCTGCCATAATAATAATAGTCCCTGAGTTAGTGAGTATTAGTATGTTCAATCTACCAGTCATTGCACCAGTGTCGCCACTAGCGAGTTCATGGTCTAGCAGCATCTACGCAAGTGTCGCTCCTAGCGAGTGCAAGGTCAACGTGTACCCAGACAAACTTCGCTCCGAGCTAGCAGAGGTCATCAATAAGGTGCACTATTGCAGCACAATGTGGCCGCCTAGCGAGTGAAAGAATCCAGCCGCCTAGCGAGTGAAGACGCGCAGCCGACGCGCGGAGGCTGGCAGGGTGTTGCGGTGACACTTGCCGAGGCGCGAGGGAAAGGGGGCGTGGCTGCCGGAGTCCAGGTGCCCTCAATGACACCTGGACTCCGTCCTGCATCCCCTCCACCATTGCCTTCTCATACAGCCCCTCTAAATACTGAAACAGACACAACATATAATATGCATATTAATAATGTTTATATATAGTCCATAATGTCTATATTATATAGATCCAAACAGCTTGACCGCAGCATTATCTGCTCAGCAGACAAGGCTGCATACACAGAAATGAAGTTAATGAACTGTAGATCACGCTGAACGACATAATATTTTATAAACGTCGAGCTATCTACAAACGAGAACGTATGCGCGATTTTAGAGTGTTGCAGACCTGACTTACGGAGTGTGTTGACGCGCAGACACAAATCCTCCACGCCGTCCAATCCCATAGCTCGCAAGTGTCACGTGAGCAGGCACAGCGCAGGGCAGCGATCTAATTGGAAGAAGGCCTCGCTCACTTGTTAGCCCTCTGGCCTGTATGAAGCCGAGGGGGTGAAAGAACGCCCCAAAGTTAATGAAGCCCCCTGGTTGCATGTAGTCGCCGGGATAAACAAACCCCGCTGCAGGGAACAAGACGGTGGGGACAGGGAATACAACTGGACGTGGCAGGACCTCGCAGGGCCTGCTGCAGTAAGTGCCCGCAAGGCCCGCTCCAAAAGGGCTCGTTCCACGGGGGAGCGCGCCATAAGGGCCCACTGTACAAGAGTTCGCTGCGTAGGGGCCTACTGCATAATCACTCGCTGCATAGGGGCCTAAGTCCAGGCTCCGCACTGGCAGTTCGTAAGCTGGATAGGAGAGCGGGAGAAAGCTATTCGGTGGATAGAAACTATTTGAAACGAGGGAGCGAGGGGAATGAGGGGAGTGAGGGGTGTCAGGGGTGTGAGGGTTACGAAGAGAGTGAGGGGTGTGAGGAGAGCGAGGGGTGTGAGGGGTACGAGGAGAGTGAGGGGTGTGAGGGGTACGAAGGGAGTGAGGGTCTTCACACTGATGCCCTTCGCTCTCTGACTTGACTGATGTAGTGTTTTTACGGCGCTGATCTCCACTTGGATTCTGTTCATCACTTGACTGGATGATGCCATCAATTATAGCGTGTCTGACGTTATCAGTGGATGACTGCGTGACGTCATCAGTGAATGACCGCGTGACGTCATCAGTGGCGCGGCGCCCGTTTCTTGCGTGGAGCAACTGTCGCTCGTGTTGAACGGCTGCAGACACATTAATTCACACCTCAGCACACACATCTGAATATAATATATACGTAGGCACATTCACACCTCAGCACACACGTCAAAATAAAACACTGCACGGCGCTGCTACACTGACAGCCTCAGCTGCACAGTATACCGCAAGCAGCTGAGCTCTATATACTATAGATTGCAGCCTATACGTCGTTGTATACATAGAGGCCTCAACGCCAGTTTCCACAGCGTCAAGACTCTCAGAGTTCAGTGCTGCGTCCCTAACTCACTGCAGGCATGTCCCCCTCTTCACTCGCCACCCAGTAGGCATGTCGCGCTGCGTGCACGGGATCAACACGTGCACTCTTCCCACGCTCCGGGACTGTAGGATCATCCTGCGTCACTTCCGTCGATCCGAAAGCAAGGCGGGTCGACCCTGAGCACACCCTCCGCCCTTCGGCCCCCACCCCCCCCCTTCCCCGGCCTTATGCCGCGTCTTATTGAGGAAACCCGCCGACACACTTCCATCTGCAGTGATCACTGAGCGCTATGCTCATCCCCAGATCCAGCAGCCGGCTCTAAACTGCTTCGCTAAACAAAATTGTTATTGTAAATAACAAAACATTATTGTAGTTCAGCAACTACGGCGGTATAATCTTTGGTTCTCGTACTGTCGCACAGTGCATAGCGTATAAAATGATGCTGCATCACATAATAGTGCAGACCAGTGTTTCTCAATACGGGCTTGTGAGTGCAAGGAGCTCAGCGGCGAGAGAAATGAGCCAATTCACTAGAAGTAGCCCATCTGTCAGTTCGCAATTATGACTTAAAATCTGAATCATTTTGATTACAACGATATTAAAATTTAATTACTAAAATATGAGGCGATTTTCAGGTCAGCTGGTTGAAACCATACAACGAACGTAATGTCATCATACTGCTCTGCATTCACCTTTATACAGAGTGCTCGGAGGTTAAACTTTCAAACTAAGCTTCACGCGCTCAACGAAATTTGGCAAAAAAATGGGGTTCTTCAGAATACTAAAATTTGAGAACGAACAACTAGCGTAGACCATAATAGTTATTATGTCTTACTTATTGAACTACAGACAGACAGTTATATATTGACATAGTCACATAATGCTTAAAATAATGTAAATTATTAAAAAGTGAATGAAGAATAAAGACACTAAAATTATTAATTATTTTGTGGGGGATATCTTTCTGAATGTTCGAGCACTCCTTATCGTGAGACTCGATGCTCCCGTGCAAGGGGCGTCACTTGGTGTTCCCCAACTTTCGCTTAAAGTTAAGCGTTCTTCGAGACGAAAAATGTTGAGAGAACCTCTGCGCTCTATAGGACTATAAGGGTGGTTATCACCTCTCTATACACAGGATGACGACGCTTACCGCGAGGGTTCATGTTGACGGTCAGACACGCATCCAGTCGACACGCCTGACACTGATTGCGCCGCGCGGCATCCACTACACAGCGACCGTCCCCCTTGCACACGTACGCTCCACCCCCAAACCTTACGGCTCCGCCCCCCTGGCCCCTAGCTCCGCCCCCCTGACCCCTAGCCCCTCCCACCTGACCTCCAGCTCCGCCCCCCTGGCCCCTAGCCCCTTCCCCCTGGACCCTAGCCGCACCCCCCTGGTTCCCAGCCCTGCCCTCCGCCAAACCTCGCCTCACGCAGCGCTTGAAGAAGCCCCGACATCCATCGCAGCTCAGCGCGCCGTAGTGTCTGCCCGAGGCGCGGTCCCCGCACACCGCGCACTGCGCCCCGTAGCGCCGGGGGGTCGAGGGGACAGGTCCCCCTCTCTGCAGCTCCCTAGTGGGGACCGACAACCCTCGCTGCAACCCTCTCATGGGGGCGCTCAGCGGGACCGCGGGAGCCATGCGAACGAGTGTGGCTGCAGGGCGCAGGCTGCAGGCGAAGCTGAGAGCTGAGAGCCGATCGAGAGTTCGGAGCTGAGAACTGATCGAGCGCTATTTAAGTATTTTCAACATACTTTTTAAAAGTATTTTGCCCAACACTGCTCTTTTTCAACTAAACTTTGTGCATGCATGTAGATCCGCTGCTCGATGTCTACAGCTGGGGTGACACGGTGTAGAATAGTGCGAAAACGTCAGCCGGCCGGACCGACTCACTCAGTAAGTGGCGCAGGCGGGGCTTGCCTCAATAACGTACACGACAGGATACACGCACACAACGCAGTGAACGCAGCACTAGCTGCGCAGTGAATCACGTGAATGTACGGATTGTCACCCGCTGTGCATAGTGAGCCAACACCCGATAATTAGTTAGAGACACCACAGACAGTTTGCGACAGTAAGCCACAAGTTACAGCGCAGCATTGACCAAATGGACCAATAGACCATGAGTTACACAATCTGATCGTTCCACCGACCACTGACTAATAAAAATCACTGACTGACCACTGACTGCCGCCGCACTTGTTCATTGGGGGCAAGTGGACGGATTTATAGCATAACAATGGTCGACAGCGGTGCATGCCTCAGTGCGTCACTAGCTATTATACACATGTAGCAGTGCGACGGCCGAACGACGCTGAGCGCTGTTACCAACTGTCGTAACAATAGGCGACACAAACTGAAGGGAGGCAACTTCTGCAGACCTATCAAGGGGATTAGCCTACCTATACGTTCCTTAATGTTATAGACTTATAACTGCATAAGTGTATACGACCAGTGAACCAATAGCCTATAGATCAGTTCATGAACCATGCTGGGATAAGCTTCCACGGGTAGCCTATCAGCGCCGATATCCTTTCCGTCAGCCTTTCACCGACACCACAGCTCTGAGTATCGTCGTGTATTGTCATTGGCCATGACTGAAGCAAGGCTATAGAGAAGGACTGTTACAAAATATTCTTGTTTTGCATACATGTGGATTGCATAGCCTACTTTTATGCTTATCCCTTGCTCCTCGAAGCAGGGGCCTGTAACTACTGATTGCAATTTGCAAGCAATGATCCCAATTATAATTCTTGGAATCATTGAGATTCATTTGTTAATTTTATTTAAAACTTACTTTTAAAGTTTTTTCTCATTAATTCAACAATTATTCAGTCATAAATTAAGAAAACAAAATTAGCATGCATTGCAAATCGGTTTATTTGAGAAGCCTCCGTGGGCCTGTAGTATTCAGGCAATTCAGGCACGCAATGCACGGATCTATAGCAAGCACAGACCTGATACATTTTTTTATTAGTTAAGCCTATGCAAATCAGGCTAAGTAATTTTTCGTTGTAGCATTACAAATCATTCGGTATTGAGGTTGTATTCAGATTGAATACAATACGAACAGGACTGGTTTACTTGAGACGTATAGCGTCTGTAACGAAGCGGCTTCGTGTTCATTCCGTGTGGTCGCAGTCATTTTTAAGGTTTAAAGCGTAGTTTAGTTTTGTGTTTACCGTTCAGGTTATTATTAGGGCTAGGGCTATGGGTAGGGGTAAGGTTTAGTTAATTAGTTTAGGGTTTGATGCCAAACCTAATAATAAAACTTACAAATGAGAGCATGGGACCAAACCGCACGGGATCTACGAGAATGGGAATCACGCGGCTTCTGCTGGCGACACCTAGCGAGTGCAGACTAATTTCTCGTTTGGCGTGGGTAGAGGATTCGCTAGGTAGAGATATCGCTGATCGGTATTTTGTAGCTATGCATCATGCAAAAGCACTGTAAAATCAATGACATGATAAAATATAGTCGTCGATGACGTTGGACTAAGGTTTCTTTAATTTGTCGTATCGTGATATCTAATAAACTGTATTGGCAAGAAGCGGGCCACCAAAGAGCCAGTTGGCACGGTTGATAGCTAAAGACACAAGTCACACAACTGAAACGCGGTTAAAATTAAGCAGTGTCGTGCGATTTCGGTCAGGGGCTAAACGGAAACGTAATACGAATTTGTATTATAGAAATAGATAACTATACTTTGAGTTAAGTCGATTTGATTAGGTTGTAGTCAGGGTGTTAGTTAGGATTAAGTAGATTTAATTTTGATTAGGTTACGTGAAGATTAATTGACACAAACGCAGTATGGATAGAGAGCCAGAGACGGTCAAAGTAGGATAATGGCGTACAGCGTGGGTGTACGGCAGCTGTTGAAAGGATGACCTTGGACCCAGTGACCATTCAAAGTATATAGCATACACAGGCCTATAGAGCGTGGTGCGTAGCATCAAGTTGAAAGGATGCAGCAGTTGGCATCAGTTGGCAGCGGTTTAATCAATCAATGCCCGATAGCGTGTCGCCCTACAGAGGGCTCCTCCCGACCCACGGCAGCGTAAGGTCCGCGGTCCGCGGATCAGTAATTAGTTGGCAATTACACGGAGTTAATTGGCGAGAGTCAGCCGAGCAGAGTCAATGCGTTATCCAGTAGTGTCGGATGTTTCCATCTGTGGGCGGGTCGCGCAGAATTGGATGGGGGGGGGGGGGGAGGGGGTTGAGGCCATTAGGCATGGGACAGTCTCAATTTGCAATTGATCAAAGTGCGAGTGTCGGGTGTCGGTTGAGGCTGCATGGGCGCGCGGCTCTAACAGTCAGCGCCTGCACCATCTCTGCTTCATATCTCTGATACCGCGAGAATGTTCGCATATTGATGGGGCTACTGGCGCTTCCATTAGAGCAACCCTGCACCGTGAGGTGATTTGAAGACAAGGACTGGTTCTCTTGTTCTGATGTGAGGTTCAAACAAATTAAGTGAAGGCGAAGTAACTTAAAGCCAACCACCGTGCTTTGTTAAGTCAAAAGATTAAGATTGAGAAATATAGAGAGATAGCCTACCGCAGAGAGCAAAAACAGTTGTCTTTTGTATCTAGCGGCTCTAAAATAAAACTTAAACGTAGTTCTCTCTGTTCCAGTAATCATATTCGGCTCAAATTCAGCATTTCCCGGTCACAGCACATTCTAAGCAGCAAACAGATCAGGTTAGCCTACCGTCAGAGAAAACGCTGTTAAGGCATGAGGCCATTGAAACAAACTGGACTATATAAATATATCCTCGGTAGGCCTAGGCTCGAAGCTATGCAACCCATAAAGCTATTGGTAAACTTATATTTTGCGTAGAACAAGTTATCAGTTGGTCTATACCGCCAGCAAGCGGGCTAGAATGAATAAGTCCACGATGCATGGCGAGCATGGGGCGTGGATGTCGTACGTATATACATGTATAATACAGTATATAGAGACAGCGGTGTTGGTTAAAGATTAACGAGACAAGATGGTACTATAGCGCTCGATAGCTCGTATAGAATAATTACACGCTGTTTAACCACGCCGCAGCGGCTTATCGCGCCTCGCCGTTAGCGCGCTCATTAGCACGCCGCGCACTGAGCCGGGCTGTGCTGATGGGTTGTAGGCCTGCTAAAGCGATCAGCGCTAGCTCGCTGATAGCGCACTCGCTGCAATAATCCACCTAAATCACGCCGCATTCGCGCCAGTTTTCGTCGCCAGCGCGACGCGCCCCCCGTCGCCCCCGGATAATCTCGGCGGACAGATTTGTCCGTGTCGCCGCCATCTTTGATCTGAGCGTTGCCATGGCAGCGCTGTGCTAAGGCGCCCCTTTATCGCTCAGTGCGGCTGTCGGCGCCTGCAAGCACTGCGGGAACTGTGCGAGCGAGGGTGACATGGCGCACTGGCGTGCTGCTGGCTGAGATACAGTTACGCTGAAAGTGGGCCACTTTTGGTAAACAGAACTAGCGCTGCGGGATGAAAGTTTTAAATACGCATCAGTTTAGTTTGTAGGCGTATACACGTATACATGCACCAGTCGTATAACTATGCATGTCACTTTCCCCACAACGAAGGTGCTCATGCATTGTGAATTTGTGACAGGGGTGTAGCGTGGGGAGGGGGGGGCAGGGGGGGCATCGACCCCCCTGCTGGAATATTTGCCCCCCCTGCTCTCAGAAAAGTTACTATTGGCTTATGGGCTTGCCCCCCTGCATGCTCTGAGTGGAAATTGGGCCTTTTCCCCCCTGCTCTGAGGAAGCCAAATATTTTGACCCCCTCCTGCGCTTGTCATTGGGATAGTATTTAAAGCGGAACAAATTTCGGTCACCCCCCCCCCCCCGCTCGTGAGTTGGATTCGAGGGAAAAAGTGTAAGAAGCGGTGTGAAGTTGGCAGAGCGCCAAAAAGTGTTCCCCCCCCTGCTAAAATTTTTGCCCCCCCGCTGTGAATAGTCACCGTACGGGCTTGGGTTCAGCTAGTCCTGCGGTTGCATTTACGTTCTTTTTAAACCTTACACTGGACCAAGTAACTCTAATATACAATAGGCCTAACTATCACTATGACTGCTACTTCAGGAATTTGGCCTAATGGCCAATTCAGGCTACTCTGAATTTGGATCTTAGTTAGTGCTCAAGCATTAGTTAACATAAAATTCCAGGCCCAACCAAAATTCATGAGTTTAATTTTAATGCGTTTGTAATTTTCTTGATTTTATAATATTGTAATTTTCATTTTTGAAGTTTTGTGCAAACATTCATAACTTTTGAACTAGGACAATTTTAAAATACAATTTAGTGGTCTCTAGTTGCGCATTATCTCGTCTAAAATCGTCGCAAAAGTGAAACAAAAAGATTTATTTTTGACCGAGTTTTTGTGATTTCGCTTGGGGATCATTATTTTTGACTCATTTTGTGTAAGCATATACATAAACTATCACTGTTGATCCTTGACGTTCCTAAAATTAATCATATTCTTCTAATATAAGGGCAATGTTGATGCGTTAATACTGCTCTCAGTGCCGGCGTTAGGGCCCTCCTTACTCCCTGGTCGGGGGAGGGGGGCACGGCTGCGGGAAAGCCCACTGGGGGAAAAAGCATGAAGTTGACATAGTAACTTTTTGGTGAATTATCGGAAAAGGCATATTTTCGTGCTTTTTTTATCAATTGACGGGGTGGCCCATTGGGGGTGATTAGGGGCGCACTCGATTTTAAGAATGCTGGTAAGGTTTGTGTGCAAAAAATCTGTCAGCACTCCCCCCCCCCCCGCTCATGAGTTTGTTTTGAAAGGCGCGGTGGGGGGCCCGCTAGCATGTTTTCGGGGAGGGGGGGCGCATACTCTAACGCCGGCCCTGGTTGCTCTGCTGTGTAGCTGTCCAACGTTGGCGTGCCTGACTTAGTTGAAATGTACCTCCAGCCGATCTTGCATCTCTTAAATAACATCCGGACAGATGAAGCATCGGCATCTCTCGGCCAAACAGGGTCAGCCTCTGTCATCCGATCGCCGCCTCTGACCATTTTGCGATCAAATCTGAAGGTGGTCGTTAAGAATAGGACATTGTCGAGTGTCTTTGAATTCGAAACGGAGCATGAAATTCGTATGGTGGACTTGGAACAAATGTACATCATCGACAAATTGGAGCTCGATGGTAAGAGGTTTAATATCTAAATGACGACAATTTATTAACAACTTTGTGATTGAGACGATAATGTTATTTTAAATGTTTTTGGTGCAAATATGTATAGCGGGAGACCCTTAAGGCAAGGGGGAAACTTTATTTCGTTATAAATTTCAACCGCTATAACTTCACTTTTCGTTCTATTATAAATCTCAAAATTAAGTGAGCTGAGGAGCGAGCCACGATATGTAGGGGCCAATGGCGTCGCGTGACCCTCAAAGTAAAGTGGGCACACGTGATGCGATCCTAAAGTAGGGTGAGTACACAGTATATAAGTCTCAATCTATACGGTGGGCACACAATTTTCTTCTCGAACAGAACTCACAAGCGGAGGGGGGGGTGCTGAATTTTATTTTTTAACAGTTACTTTATTTCATTACCCCGCACCACTCCTCTTTCCTTTTCATACTTTATTCTACTGAATTCAAGAATCATTCGTCATTTTACACCCCGTTCTTAATAGTGCCTACTGATCTTATAAACCCAAATATTCGCTTTTCACATCCTAATTGTGTGCTCACCCTGGCATTTTTCTCGGGTGGGCCAGTCGGCCAGTGCCCACCCGTGCCCTGCAGACGCGACGCCACTGGTAGGGGCCCACTGCCACCTAATTTAATGCAACTCAGTTGGCTAGTTTTTATGCTGTGACAATTTGATTGCCAGATGAGGACGCTAGTTTTTTTATGGGGCGATAATCCTGCTCGACGCCGGGCAAGAAATAAATCTTCGCTCTCGTTTAAAGTTTTCAACCATCGATAATTTCTGCAATGTCTGCGGAATGCTGGCTGTTTTTCGTTGCTCTATTGGCAGTGTCGCAGACGGAGCGATATGAGATTCCGCAGCATAGAGGGAGATTTGGAAGCATGCACGGCAGTCCTCCTAAACACGCCTACACAAGCCTCGAGCAAGGCGGTAGTTCTCATTTGCTTCAGTTCATTTTGACGCATCCAATGATCTGGCCTGAGAACATTTTGTTGGGTGGAGAGTATTACATCATCCATGAAATCACTTATCATGATATAGGCCAATTGTCGTAGCAAAAGATCATGAAAGCATTCACTCTAGTGCATGTAGTGTAGTAGTAGTAGTACAACTGGGAGTAGTAGTGGAAGAGGGAGTAGTAGTAGTAGTAGTAGTACATGTAGTAGTCGTAATTTACTAAACGCACTCTTTTCAGGAATCACGGATTCGGTGGTGCCGTAAAAAATTGCCGTCACAATAGTCAATATATACAGGGTGCGTAAAAAAAAAAACCCCTAGCGAATTCACGATAACTCGGCCAAAAGTGAATATATTTCCTTGAAATTTTCAGGGATTGCAGCTAAGATAATTTGACACAA
>JAQIWG010006627.1:0-13127 GCA_034695025.1 Chamaedrilus cognettii | reverse complement strand
AAAACAGGGTGCATACTTATGCTGACCTGCAGGCATGGCGACATGCTACATGGCCCGGAAAGCGCTGGCCAGATGTCAAAGTAAAGCAATCATAAGAAGCTAACAAGACTCACCACTGGGCTCGATTCCTTCAACGTTGACGCCGCGCTGAGCGAGAAATCTGAGACAACTTCTGATGTTGTCGGTCTATCAACGACACAACAAAACACAACCGTTGCTATCACATTCAGTTTGGATTTTGGGACTTTAGGGACCGTGTGTAGTAAGTTAGTAACAAAGACTATCACAGTCCGGTTCAGTACGGGGAGCACGCCATGACCTGAGATCAGCGGCCCTCTTGAGATTTACCTGAGATTTGCACAAGAATTTTTGAATTTTTAATTCTTAAATTCTAAATTAGATCTTCTAAATATCGCTTCATAAACGGCTTCAGAATCATAAAGCTTGATAAAGCTTCAAACTCTGTTTCAGACCAAGAATTTAAGCAGTCTGCTGCTTGTACATGCACTGTCCCTCATATAAGTCCAACGTCAACAAAGATCTGTTCTTCTAATTCGGCTGAACTAAATACAGCGCCACGCCAGGCATCAATGACACTTGAGCAAACAGGGCTTGCATTGCGTGACGCTTTGTGTTGCGTGTGAACCGTGAACAACCAGTAGGGTACGGTACTTGATGGTACTTCACACCGAAGCTTAGCTTTAACCTGGACGACGCAACACTTCTGCTCTATGTGTTTGAAATTGGAGGGATAAAATAGCGCATAAATAGTATTTTTGATCCACTAAAATCAACGCAAAGAGCACTGTTTTATACCACAGAACTTTCAAATGAAATTTATAACCAAAAACCAGTGCGCAGTTCAATAACGTTAGCAAAACAGTTCAATTCTATGGAACGAGAACTAAGTCGGCTTGTGTTCCTAAACACTGAAAACCCAAAAATTTCATTAAATACTAAATGTTTCACCGGCTATTGACCCATAATTGTCAATATTTAAAATAATGCCTCGGAACGCCGCTCCCACAGCTCTCAAAACAGCTGAAAGACCTGAGCAGCGTTCTGACGCCCGCATTCAGCTAATCAAAGCAACAGAACTGCATTTTATTTCTATAGTTCATGCATCTTCCAACATCGACGTGAATCACGGATTCAAATAATAAACGCCTTGTAATTATTATTGATCACTGATCGGTGACTGTCTGGCAATGTTGAAGTGCTCCCCTGCACCACCAGACAGCATTCACGGCTCCACGGCCATAGGTTCGTGTCGGTCGCCAAACAGAGCGTTCAGCCACTAATCGTCTAGAATCAACCTTTTTACTACTAACGACTGGGTTCAAATCAGCCAGGGTTAGAGGAGGCAGGAGGGGGGGACGAGGGGGGATTATACCTTCTATCTTACAACAAATAGGGCATGGGTCTTATATTACCATCCCCCCCCCTCCACTCGTATACTATTATTTGTTTCGCTTCTGATCTTAGTTTGCTCAATCGAATTCAAAACATCAATACCTGAAGAAAAGAAGAGAAATGATGAAAAAGGCCTCAAAATAGCGCCGTCATGCTAATGCACTTTAACGCGTTAAGTCGCAAAGTGGCTAAATGCATTTTAACTCAAATATCCAACTAGGGGTTAACACAACGCTCCCCGGTCCCGGTCGTGAGCTTAATTACGCTGGGTACGGTTTTCAACCCCCCCCCCCGGTCGTGAGATTTTGATCCAGAATCTCACATGAACTGCAAGGATACCGACCGAGGAAAGGAAACTCCAACATAGCCCAAACCCAACTATATATTCAAGCCCCCCCATCACACTAAATTTCAAAATGAATTTGGTCGAGGCAAGCCCTGCAGGTGACTGGTAAACTTCTGACGACTGTTTGCTAATGCTTTCGGTTAATACCCTCTTGACACCGGCACGCCAAGCTTTAAGGGGAAGACTGCTAAGTCAGTCAGTCACAAGGCTTCTGTCAGTCTAGTTTAGAATAAATCTGAGGGGAAAAGAATTAATTAAAAGGATTCAAAATTGTCAAGTAAAAGAGATGATCAGGAATTTTTTTGGAATCTTTGTTTATATCATTATTTTGAGGACTATAATTAAATTTTGAAACGATGCATTTGCTTGTAAAATTATAAAACAAATATATTTGTGGGTAATATGCCTTGACGTTGTGAAGGCTATAAATAGAAGAAACATTTCATCTGATGATTCAGAAGTAATATGTTCTCATTATGTAAATGTATATTTTATATTGTATATTATAAACCACATCATAGGTCATTGTTGCCCTGTCATATGTAATCAAAGGCTTCTCTCCAAGTGCTCAGCATCATTGCTTGCCGTTTGACGTTTAGACTTCCTAAGGTCCACAAAAATTATTTTAAAATAAATAATTCTAGGGGTTGTAACCCCCATCATTCCAACAATTCTTGATCATACAATTATCAGATCAATATCCATCTCAATCTCGGCTTAACTGAGATCGAGATCGGAGATTAGCAAGGTGTTATCTGAGATAGACTTAAACAATATAGCCATGACGGCAAGTTTCTCCAGAACTGCCGTTTAGTGGGCCATGGAACAGAAAATAATTATTTTAAACAAACACATATGGCTGTATTGCATTACACTGCTTTATCGAGGCCTCACAAACTTTTACATTTTCTTTAACGGAAGCTTCAGGAGTAATAGTTAAATTAACATCCAAATACATTATTGTGTACGGGTGTGTCAAAAAAAAGCTCCCCTAGGCCTACTTCAGTACTTCACGTAATATTATTACTCCTACAAATGTTCTCCAATACGCAGAGGATTTGAATCGTTTATCTTTCAAGTAATACTGGCGAGTTGCCATGCCAGTCATTTAATTTTAAATTTTAAACTTTTTTATTGAATAAATTTAACTAATATCAGGAGAATATCATATCAATCTAATATCAAGATAATTGCTCACTACGAGCGCTACGCTATAAAATTGTGCAGTAAAGATAGATATTAGTAAAGATAACCATTACAAAAACGCCTATTTGCATTCAATATCAAAGCTGTAGATGACGCCATTAGACGATAAAACTGACGCTAAACCGTCAGGAATAATTATCATTATCTGTGCAGATGCCTTGCAAAGGCTTCCTCTACAGCAATATTGTGAGTAGCCCAAGGCTACATTAGCCAAAAGGATCTACAGGTTCCACATGTTGAGTTGTAGACCCCCCTATGTCTGATAAATCTGTGAGAAGGTGGGGGGGGGGGAGGAGTGTGGAACAGCTAGAACCCTCGCCTCAAACATTTGGACAATTAAATAGATTAAATTGTTCATAGCTTCAATGAGAAATAAAATAGAGTAAAGCGTGAAGCTTTCAACAAATAATAAATGACCAAACGAATACGAAGTCTGTTAGACTACAAATTACTTGATTCACTACAGTGTTTTAAACCCCTGCAGGTCGGAGAACAAAGAATTTCTTGCAGCCCAGAGCTCCCCGGGCGAGTCGTAAAAGGCGACTTAAGAGGAGGTAGCGGTGCTGTGCTTGGTAAAGCCGAGGCCGAGGCACAGAATCAGACTGTAATAGTCTTCGTTAGTATACGCACGGTCCTTAAACTCGCGGGGGAAGAAGAAGTGCTTTAACGATGCCTAGATGTCATTATCACTAAGTGAAAAGTGAAAGCCTCCACTTTTACTTAAAAAACATGCCAGCAAATCACATATAATCTGCAATTTAATTTTTTACAAAAACTCTGGAAAAGAATTCCGACACATGTTAAATCAGCATCCACAAGACACACAAAAAAAATCTTATTCTATCAAACTCTGGTAACCCCTCCCCAAACACTAAATTCCACTTTGGCTGCATGGTATGTCCACTTGTCTGGCCAGGGGTGTGTGGGCAGTATTGGCCGCTAAACGCTTGTTTTTAATCATAGCGGGTCAGCGCCAATGAGCGTTTAACGATAGCGGTCGGACTACAATGGGGGTCCCTTCAAAGCACTTCGCTGCCAGCCGACGCATATCACTAGCACTATAGTACGGACTGCACTGTGCACAGTCTCAGGCCTCCTTTCCACGATGCATTCCTTTAGCATGTAATTTTACATGCAATTTTGCATGCAATTTAGCATACAACCATGTTAAGAGAATTACAATGTAAAATGTCCTTAACTGGGTTTCATGCACGTCGTGCATGAAACCCAGTTAAGGAACAAGCCGTGCATGAAACCTAGTTAAGGAAATCGTTGTCATGACAATGGTCATCCGTCCGCCTTAACACGGTTGCATGCAAAATGCATGCAAAATTGCATGCAAAATTACATGCTAAATATGCATTGTTGAAAGAGACCCTCTCAAACGTACAGGTGTCAAAATTCAAATACCACCCTTGACAAATAACCGGCTTGTGATCAAAAACGCTAAGCATAACTTTTGGTATCAACTAAATAACTGCCCCCCCTGTAAATAATTATGAGTTAGATTTAGACTTAATTACGGTAACCATTAAACTTGCCTTAATTTACCATTCGACGCAGATTCGATATCATATTGCACACGGCCTTTATCTGCTGCGCATATTTTCGCACGCAAATTTTGGCCCTATCAACCCCCCAGTTCTACTAAATTCAGCATAATTGCGAATAATAGCTTAATGTTCTTCTAAAACAATCAGCGCACAATCTAAGAGGAGTATTTTAAAGCCAAACACCGCACGCCAGGATTTACGCCCCAATAACGGCCAATGGTTTGCAGCTTGAAACAAAAGTGCAGCTGTAGCTGATAGCAAGGCAGAACCTCCTCACTTGACCAGCCGAGTAAACCAGATTCTTCTTCTTTACTACCCCTGTCACGTTGCGAAATCACTGGCCAATGATAATTTTTGCAGTCAATTCTTATACACAACACAATTTGAGGGACCACTTACCGCTTGCTCGGAGTTGATCGGGTTGCGCTGAATATTTGGCACAGGGTGGTTGGCTGAAAACGACAACGAAATTCAAATTTGCACGACGAATACGAAAATACGAATTGCAATTTTAAGCGCATTCTGTCAAAAAGATCGTCGTATAACGCCGCTGTTATAAAATTAGCCCGCAAGGAAACTCATAAACTGGCGATGATTATCGATAACAAAACTATTCATCTATTTCAAGAAAATGAATCGCAAACCTCAATTCTTTTCTGCTGGAAGTAACTCAATTAGCTTATTACTTTTTAAAATATGGCATTGAACATTCTCACCAATAT
Organism: Chamaedrilus cognettii; assembly: GCA_034695025.1. NCBI lineage: Eukaryota > Metazoa > Annelida > Clitellata > Enchytraeida > Enchytraeidae > Chamaedrilus > Chamaedrilus cognettii. Next base: position 7,887 of record JAQIWG010006627.1, on the reverse strand, counting down.
CAAGCGTTATTTAATGCGACTTACTCAGTTTCATAACAATTAAATTATTCTGATATTTTTAGCAAAGACCACGCTCCTGATAATGTTATTATGACATCAAGACACGACTCATGAAACCCAAAATTAATCTTATACCAATCGTTGCCCAAGAAGCGCAATGCATACTGTCTATTCCCAAGCGTTCAGCAACAATGTGCCGCTTGCGCCCCGTCTACAAGATAAAGCTAACAATATTGATTCCCCAGAGGGCGCTAAAGTCGCCAGCAATTCATTTCCTTAATTCCAGAGGGAATTGCAAAATGCTGGGTTACATAGCTTGGGTATAATAGATTGGTTTCATCAAGATGTTAACAGATAGATACTCAGTCCAAGATTATAACAAGTTCACGCTGGTATTGCCATAATCATATTCTGCTAAAAATGCAAGCCAGTGATGTAAAAAGCAAGTTAATGAAGGCAAAAATTTGCATAAATTATCACAAAAATTGGATCTGCGAAGAAGAACTTGCAAAGTAGTTTTTTACACGCCTGACGATTCTGTGATGCAAAGGATGAGCTTAAACACAAAAGAGCGCTTAAACACAAAAGAGCGCTTAAACACAAAAGAGCGCTTAAACACAAAAGAGTGCTTAAACACAAAAGAGCGCTTAAACACAAAAAGCACTAAAGAAACAAATCAAGGCCGAATATAAGCCCAGGGGTATACATTTTAACGATCTTAATTAAAAGCAATTTGAGACTGCTTTTTTGAGAACAGAACAGAATTCAAATACTAGAAATCGCTTTCACTACGACTCTCCTCACTTAACACAATTCAACAATAAAAATTATGATCGCGGCTTAAAGTTCATTTCGACGCCCAAAAACCTTCGGGTGAGCTTTGATGCTCAATAATATAAACTAAAATTAAATCCGATTTAAAGTCAATTTCGGTGTCTGTAGATTCTCAGGAACATGATTTGGTACTCAATACTATTTCTACTAACAAAAAACACAATAATAGCAGGGCTAAACTTAGTTCATTTCTGTGTCCGATGACGTCACCAAAGATCTAATGGTTCTTCACTTACTGACGCTGGCTATGATGTCAGCCAGTTTGACTCCATCTGCTATATCAGACTGAAGCTCCAGTATCAGCCCCCCGCCCCCTGCGCCCCCCCCGCCCCCTGCCCCCCCACACGCCCCCGCCGCGCCTCCCGTAGCCCCAGACCCCGCAGCGCTGTAGGCCTTCAGCAGGTAATGGTTAGCCCAGTCCGTGTAGATCTGAAGATGCAGAGAAAACTTGTCAGGTTTTTTCATTGATCTTCAGTATGACCCCTCCTAAGGAGGGAGGGGGGGGATTGGTTTTACTTCTGGTAATTTAAAGACCGCGTGTATAGTAACAAAGACTGTTACAGTCCGATTCTGTGCCATGCACAGAACCGCTCCTCCTTTTTTAGTCGCCTTTTATGACTCGCTTGCAGGGAGAAAGGGGGGGTTAAATACCCTAGTTTTCACCAAACACCACATACAAACATCTGTCTGATCCTCTGGGTGGTGGCGAGGGTGGCAGTTTTTAGAGTTGAATACCTCATTGGTTTTGCTGTATTATAGCGAAGAAAAATGATGAAATAGACGTCGAAATAGCGTCATTCCAGACAGACTCGTCGAGGCTCGCTGCGTGTCGAAGAGGAGGCTGGAGTGGATGTTTTGTTAAGTAAAGTCGCAAAGTCTCAAAATCGTAGTCGCAAAGTCGCAAAGTGTATTTTAACTAAAATATCCGATTAGGGGTTTAGGACCGCGTGTAGCAACAAAGACCAGTCAGGTTCAGCGCCTCGAGATCAAGCAAAGAACAGCCAATAATTTGAGACAGTTTAACGCCTCATCAAAAATTTTACTCCATGAAATCCCTGACTTTTGCCATAGCCGCAAATCGATAATTAAAATATTTACATCTTTTTTCTCGTGCCTTTTTAAACTTAATATCAAAATTAATAAATGAATCGAATTATTGAGCATTCGGTTTAAAATCTCCATCTTTTTTCTACAAATTTGTACTACGGTTTAAAATGAATCGTCCCAGACGCTGCCTACTCGCTCGAGCTTGTAATCAATATATCGCATGATCATAAATTCTCAGTAATCATAAGCAGATCTGCCTCAAGCCCATACAGCCGCCCTGATGAAGTCTTGTTTTATAAACACCTTCGTCATCCATCGCCTGTGATGAATCGCTATATTGTGATAAGTTTGTTCAAAACGGCATGCCATGCACCGCCCCGCTACATCGCATAGTGCTATATCACAGTTATGACTTGCAATGATTAGTATTTAGGAAACACTCTGTTTGCCTTGATACTTTTGAATAATATATGATACAACCAATAGCATTTGATACCTCAAATACTATATATGATACTTCAACGCTTGACTTATTTAGGTTAGACGCTAACTGGCTAGCTAAACAACGGATCCACGGATCCAGGCACGTGTTAATGCAAGCATCCCATCCAGGGATCATCCAGGGATCATCCAGAGATTATCCTGGAATCATCTAAGTCTATCTGGGTGTACAATCCAGGTGCAATTCTGCATAAAACTGAACAGGCTCCGTCTTGGCTAAACTCGAAAAAACTCATATTTCTTGTTCAATAGCCTGGTTAATTTCCCGCAAAATATAGTTTCCCCTTTCGATCAATCGCTTTCATCCGATATCTTTATTTTAGTCCAAAGTATACCATATACGAGGTAATTTATTCATATGGCATCAATGTTTGCTAATGCACCAAGATTGAAAAAAATCTCACGTGCCCTTAGTTGTGGTTGTGTAAGTACAACTTCACAAATTATTGATGAACTAAATCAAATTTTAACCAATTCAGCCCAAAAGTGACGTCACGTATGCTAATTTAAATTGATCATCAAAGTTGACAAATGTGCGTCAGCTGTTAACTTTAACATTGAATGGCGCGCAGATGGGTGCGCCACTGCCTCATAGCGGTATAATACCTATCGACAACTGGCCGATCGGGTGCCAATGACACTAGAAAATTAAGAATTACATTTCAGAAAACAATCACTAAAATTATTCAAAACACAGCAGACCTGCACGTGTCGAGCCAAAATCCGAAGCTTCTCCAAATCCTCCATCGTCCTCCCGCCCCCCGCCGGTTCCCTCCACAAAACCCCCCCCTCCCCGCCCCGCTGCCACCACCCCCTCTCCCTCCCCCACTGACCCCCTGACTAGCGACCGACCTCCCGCCAGCGGCATATTCCAGCGCAACATAGGCAGGAGGGGGTGCGGGCGAGTACCCCCTAGACAACAGGGGTTGACTAGGGGACGGTGTCTGCGGTAAAACCCGGTGTTCCCGGTACGCGGGATTTCCATCTCCTGGATTTCGTCCCATTAAGGGCGTCAATCTACCAGTATCCTGTCCAGATAACCTACCACCCCGGGAGACTTCAGCGTCTAAGGCATCTTGTGTCCGATCGCCGCCTCCAAAATACCCCCCGCCCGAAGCACCGGATCGAACAGGCTCGCGCGATGCCAAACCCTCGCAGTTCGTATTCTGCATTACAGCGCCTGATGACGTCATAGTGGGCGGAGTTCTGACGTCACTGTGTTTACGCTGCGCGCCAGCGGAGCGAGGTAACCCCCTCTGGTTTGGCTGAGCCGGCGTTTTATTCGAGGAGGCGGGGGTAGTCGCAATATTTGAGGACCCGGGCGGGGGACATCGGGCAGAGGGGGGGCGAGCCACCGCCACTCCCCTGGGGTCAGGCCGACCCCTGGGCCGCGCCCCCTGGGCAGCCGTCGATGGGGGGCGCGACGAGGAGGCGGAACAACCAGAGGAACTCATGGTTGATGCTGGGAAACTACTCACAGAGCCCCTACCAAACTGTTAAGAAATACATACTCCTGCGATTCGGGCAAAAATGGAATTAATTTGCAGTCCAGAGCTCCCTGGGCTCCCTGGGTAAGAGGTGACTGAAGAAAGGGGAGCCGTTCTTTGCTTGACCCGATGCACTGATGCGATCTAAATTCATATGTTGCTATGGTGGACTGGGATTTTCAATCTCAAACAGCATCTGTAACTTGTTGAATTTCTTCTGGCTTTGGCTTAAACTATATGTACAGCCTCTTGTGCACAGCAGTGCAGTCTACATTATCCTCTCCATTTGAGCATAGTTTGTACATGGTTTGCATCTTTAACCTTGACTACCACCATAGCGGCAGAGCTGGCTATTTACCGCCTACATATTCACTGATTCAGCTGTCGATTTTGAGATTCAAAATTTCCCCATATGACGGAGCGCTGTTGTAATACTCCAAGACCGCGCCAATGACATTTCGTTAGCGTCCACGTGACGGTCATGCTTCTGAAATAGATTTCTGAAATAAAAACATTTTGTTTTAAATGACGATTTCAACAACAATTTCAAAAGGCAAATAAATAGCCCGCAGCTGGATATCGCAACAGTTGTTATCAAAATATGAATTTCAAAATTGTAAACATAACTTACGCCAAAAAATGCAATTATGCAATATACTGCTCTTTCATAAAAAAAATTCTCAACGCTATAGCTCTTAGCTTCTGCTTAAATGTAGTTAGAAATAAATTAGACCAAAGGACTCCCAAGCTGCAGACCATAAATTTGAACACTTACGGCTAGTTGCTAGACTTCAATTTTAAAATATGCTAAATCGCGCATTACTCAAACTACAATTTAGGCTAAACTACAGTTTGAATTTTTTGGGTTGCTCAACAATTTTTCTCGGTTTGAGTGCGATTTAGCAAATGTGCTAAAATATCACTGAATCCTGGCCTTTATTCGAGTTCCGCGCGGCCCTGATCGTGTTAGTAGGTGTCAATAGTGGTGAATGTTCAATAATACAGTGACCATTTGAATCCTGAAACGTAACTGACTTTCCGATGTTTTGGCCGTTAAATCGCATTTCAAAGAGCAGAAATGTGCGATTTTAAAAATTAATTCGCAGATGGCTAAATCGCACTTCAAATCGAGGTCTAGCAACAGAAAATTTCGTTAAATCGGACTACGTCACTAAATCGCGCATAAATTGCACTCAAATCGAGGTCTAGCAACCAGCCGTTAGCCTAGTCACTTAGTTGATACACGATAATATTGTAGGCTACACTATTGCACAATGTATATAGTGCAATACAATTTAAAACAAATAAAATCCTATCACCGACCGCCGTGACGTCATCATTCGGTTTGCGCGCGACAGTGCGGAGTTTCCAATAAAAAAGATAAGATTTGCCAAAGATTCTCTTAAGACAATCTTAGGACTAAGATTGTCATAAGATATCTACATAAATGAGCCCGGTGAAATTCTAAACAGGCCTACCAAACATCCACAGCGCTGCTGCATGGTGAACAGACTTACTGCTGTTGCACATTCATCGTGCCTACCATAGTCTACCAGAAGATCTGGATATTAGCAACGATACAATATCGCTGCAACAATGACTGTCGGAAGCTCTCGACAGATCCAAGTGCTCGGCGATCGATATATTTGAACTGAACTCAGGAGCGTGCAGCGGCAGCAGGGCCAATTTGGGAAACGGCCGCCATGTTGGAACTGTTGCAGCGGAGATTGTGTATGAGAGCAGAGTGTATGGAGTGGAGGCCTTGAAGGTTGGGTGCGCATAGCCCTATTAGATGTTCTATAATATTTAGTACCAATTCGACTTCTTCGGTTAATTCTTCATCACACCAATATATTGGAGGCTAATGACAACATGAGATATGCATAACAACACGCAGTACAGAATCACGTGACAAAGCTACAGAAGATACATAGGCCTACAGTACAAAAAGGTTACATGAATTATGCTCTCCTTAGTTTAACTCCATACAGTAATTCAGAGCAAAATTAATTTTCTCTACATTTTAGCAAACCAAGTTACAAATGGATGGGATCGTCTAGTTTATTGAGTTGGCGCTATTTGCATGATGCCAGTGTACTATATATACTAGTAGCCTAGTATTAACTATATGTCAGAACTTTAACTCGGTCTAATTGAAGCAATACCAACCTATACACAGCTAGTCGGCTTTAGTTTCCCTCCCGAATCTCAATCGCCACACGAGAACTTGCAGAACACACACACATTGCTTTATTAGCAATTGATGTAACAATTGCGCGTGTAATGTAACGTAAAAAAACAAACCACAAACAATTTTTTTTTGCATTTGATACACCTTTAAGGTCTTATTATTTGACTAAATTAGACGGAGTGGAAGTTTAAATTAGTCAGCAAAAAAGTAACGAGTGAATTTCTCATGTCCGCTATAAAATCGATGCTGAATACATCCGCACTGAAATTTGCTATAAAATCGGAAATAGAAGCATCAGAATTGGGTAATGCGTGCTCGCAGGAAATTTGGCCATTTCACAGTTTGGAGTGAGCAACAATTATAGTTATTCTTGTGTCTCCTGTTGTGCGCCCTTTGAGAGGACTTGTATGGTGAACGTGGAACATATAATGCCAGACGCCTAGCGGTCATCCGTATGGGAGCAATATCCATTAACACCTCGCGAGTTCTATGTGGGGCTTATAATGGTCTCTCTGCACATTGTTCCAGGCATGTACAATATGGTTGCTTAATGCTCAAACTGCTGCTGCTGTTGCTGCTGCAGCAGCAGCTGCTGCTACTGCTGCTGCAGCAGCTGCTGCTACTGCTGCAGCAGCTGCTGCTACTGCTGTTGCTGCTGCTGCAGCAGCTGCGGCTACTGCTGCAGCAGCTGCTGCTACTGCTGCAGCAGCTACTCCTACCGCTGCTGCTGCCGCTACTGCTGATACAACTCTTCAGGTTTCCAGGCACTTAGCAGGCCTTGATGGCTGGAAGTGGGCAGAAATAATTAAAGACCTGTTGCCTAATATCATCAGACTGTCGGTGTACCGCGGAACCAACAAAAAGCTCTCGCTCTCCAACTCAACCAATTTGTTACTGTGCATCGAACAATCTAGGCAAATAAAGGCAAATACTGTGTTTACTAGATTTAGTTAATAATCAGATTTAATTTGTACAAATATAGGCAAAAGAAATTAAATCAAGATTGGATAGTGTAGAATAAACCTTAAACCTTACCTGATATTTGACTTATTGCTGACGAGCTGTACTGATTTCGCTTTAATTATTCTCTTTAAAATTATTATTATTAACACTTTCATTAGCAGCTCATTGCAATAAGATATATAATACAAATATGGAGGATTTGAATATAAGTTCAGTCTATAGCCACTTTCACATTAAGCCGTTTTAACGCTAACAAGTCTGAAATCTCAACTCTGAGATTTTCAGCCTGGAACGATCAAGATGATACAATTGTGCTCTAAAACCTTCATTTGTCAAACGATATCGCCAGATGGTGTAATTCTAAACACTTGTTTCAAGCTCTTACAACTTGCGCTGCAGTGCAATCCAATCTAGCTGAAAGGTGCACTGGTCAGTGGAGCACGTTGTAATACGATTACACAGTTCTACACCGGGTCAGATCCCAAAGGGCCCGTGGGCATTCACCCGGTGGTGCGTTCAATTGGCATTGACAGTAGCTCAGCTACAGGGCGCCCGCAGGATTTGATCCAGGGGGGTGAAAAACACACAATCCAGGGGGTGAAAAAGTCTCGAGCGCGAGGGGGGGGAGATACTGACAGAAACCTTTTTGCTTACCCGACCTATAGTGCTTTACCTGCTTCTAATGACAGACCGTAACCAAAGGGCCTTACTAAATCCCTTGGGCCGCGACCTCACTTCAAAAACCAATCTAGCAAAAGCCAGGGGATGCACAGGGAGAGTGCAAACGTTTTCCAGGGGGTTGCAAACTGCTTTTCCAGGGGGTTGCAAACTGCTTTTCCAGGGGGTTGCAAACTGCTTTTCCAG
>JAQIWG010006626.1:0-13127 GCA_034695025.1 Chamaedrilus cognettii | reverse complement strand
CTGAGGGGGGTGGTATATAGAGTAAAGAGGAGAGGCCCTAAAACTGATCCCTGTGGGACACCAGTTTTCATTTGTGAAGGAAGGGTTGAGTGAGAAGCAATACATACCAATGTCCAAGGCCGGTGCCTAGACTACAAGAACTCACATTAACATTCCGACATTAATCCACATTCCACCTAATGACATGAGCTCGACAGCACATTAAGTTGATGCATGGACGGTAATAAAACAAAATATAATAGAACGTCAGTTTAGCAATTTAGCAATGCAACATAGTATTAGAGGTACAGGACTAAATATATTAGCACAGATGCACAGTTTCAATTCCCTTCGTACAAAGTCATTAAACATGGAAGCTCGCTGTCCCCGCTGGTATCCACATGTCCTGGAAACTGAGTTCCTAGACGAATAGGCGCCAGCATGTTGACAACATGCCTACACGAGAAATGGATTTAAACTGAAGAGAATCTCAACATAGGTAAAAGTATAGACAGATAATAAACAAGCCGTGTCAGCTACTTCTACTGTAACAGAGCCATGACTGTGCACAAGGACGTGTTTTGTTTTGCTCGTGGCCTGCTGGAGCATATTTTCACAGATTGGATGCCCTTCCTGCCGTCCAACCTGTCCAGTGGTGGCAGCAGGGGCAGAGCTGCCGGACACAGTTTAAAGTCATGTCCGGGACAACGTTGCATTGAGTTACTAAACAGTTACTATACTATTATTAAACATACAATGAAGTCATTGCCTTCACGAAATTCGTCGAATGCGCGTGAGATATCGATGACTAGCACAGCGGTTCCCAAACGTGCCACATTTTGGTTCAACAAAGCTTCACGTGCCACTCAGAATCGAAGTCGCCAGCAAATTCCTTCTGCGGAATTCACGACAGAGCCAGACAGAGCCGCTCAGAGCGGCTCGGCGGCTCTGAGCTGCTCTGCAGATGAGAGGCTCCGAGCGGCTCTGAGCGGCTCTGCCACTCTGAGCGGCTCTGCAGATGAAAGCTCCAAGCGGCTCAGAGCCGCTCAGAGCTGCAGAGCCGCAAAGCCGCTCACAATCCGACTAGCGGTTAATCACATCTAATAGTGGCTAAGAAAATGTTTTTAATCATTGTAACTTAGTGTTTTTTTTCATATGGGACCCGTAAGTTTATAAGTTCCCTTTTTTTTCCCGTACCCGTTTTTCATAAGTTCCGCTAACACATAATTTGCTACAGGATTACCCTTCCAAGGTTTTGTTTAATGAAACTCCGTTCCACTTGTTGCTAAGAATCTACACGGCAGAACAAAGCAGGAAAATAGAAACCGAAATAAACGCGCCGTTTAAGTGAAAACTGCGGTGCAAAAATACAACAGGGCATATTATTATTTCAAGAAAGTAACACGTCTGGTTTGAAAGCTGTAAAGGATTATAATAGACACTCTGCTGCACGGACCATGGATGATCAATGGACCTTTAAAAATGCTGAATACATAATTAGAACTTGTTTAATAGATAACTTGTCTTGTCCTATTACAGTATTATTAATAGACACATACTGAAATCCTCTACCAAACTAACTTCATCGCTATATAATTATATCCTCCCCCGATGTCCAATCGTACAATGACGACTCAGCATGGGAGCGCTGCTGCAAGCCGTAGCTCTGTCGCAGTGACAGTTGTCCTTAACATAATCAGACGGCACTGAGTCAGCATCAGTCCGATTCAGTTGCAGTAGTCGTCGGTGTCACAGGTACCGGTTCCTCGTTCTGTGAAGCACCACAGAATCGCTTAAAACGATTAATTTAGTAACCAGTGCCGGCGTTAGGACCCCCGCACCCCCGGTTGGGGGGGGGGCACGGCTCTGGAGAGGCCCACTGAGCGGAAAAAGTTTTACATTTTACCGTCATTTATCAAGAAAGCGATGCAAATATGTTTTTAAAACATTTTTTGGGGTAGCCCACAGGAGGAATATATGATTGGGGGTCCAGTGGGATATGGAAGGTATGCAATAAAAATTGAAGAAAGTCTGTCAGAATCCCCCCCTCTCCCCCGCTCGTTAGTCCGTTTCGAGCGAAAATTAGCTCAGGGAGCGAAAAGGGCCATGAGATGTTTTTTTTTTGGGGGGCGGCATACCCCAACGCCGGCCTGGGGGGGAGGCGGCCTACCCTAACGCCGGCCCTGGTGCTGTAAGTGCTGTAAGTACTGCTGTGGTACTGTAGCGTAAGTGCTAAAATGTTCAATATAGATTTAGATCTCGGCAACTAATCCTATGGCGTTAAATAAATCGTAGATCAAGTCACAGAGCGCTGATTGGTTCAGATGGCGTAGGCCTAATTCTAACTAGCCTATTCTAACCTAATTCTAATTAGCCTACCGCTGAATAATATTGAGCGCTTGATTTCAAAATCCGGTGTCACCGGCTTATATCATGATAGAACACGGCCGAAGCATTAACGTTTCTCTCCTCTCACTAGCATTTGAACAGAACGTTTAGTATTTTGGGAATTATTCTGTTCTTTGCTTACGTACATGTAGGCCTACTTTTGTAATGTCACCATGAGAATCTGCCTCCTCATAAACAAGTTCCACATCGCTGGACACTTTGTTAGATTTTTGAACATCTATTTTCTCTTGCTTTGCTTTTCTAAGACGCAGACATCAAAGCCAGAGTTCATTTTGCCCTGGTAAAATCGGCGTAGCTTTACGCCTTCTTCTTAGAAAAGTGGCGTCGTCCTACGCATGAGCCCTTGAAAAAATGAGTAGAATACAGCACCAGCTGCCAACTGTGCCCTGAACTTCTAACTCGTGAGCCCCTCGGGCCCTAACAAATATTTGCAATGGCTTTGAAAATATTTGTTAGGGCCCCCCCGCTCACGAGCTTTTCAAAGGCTCAGACGTAGGACAGCTCCACTTTCTTAAGAAAGAGGCGAAACGCTACCCCGATTAACAGTGTTTTTACCCGGAAACATAAACTAACAGCAAAGGTTAGGTCTAAGCTGTTTGACGTCATAGAGCTCCAAATAGTCTTGTTGAGACGTTTTGTTATGATCTTTAGGGGGGCCCACTCGGGGGCTAGTCAGGGTCTACTGGGGTTTACCACTTTGTAACAATTTTGGGGGAAATTTGACTTACTACTCCGCCCCCCTCTCCCGTTCGTGAGTTTAGCATGGAAGAAAGAAAGAAAGTGGTTTTAGAAACAAAACATTTTGGCGGGCCCAAAATTGACTTTTTAGTGGGGGGGGGGGGCAGAGCATCCTCTTGCAGGCCCTGGGCCTAAATTTACGGACTCCGCAAGAATAATGGACGAAACTAAGCAGCCTTAACAACAGACAGCCGCTACGCCATTAGATCTTAAAACCGCGATGGGAACACAGGCGTGTTCCCATAAACGTCGCCTTCCCGCCAGGCGCGTGATCACCCCCGCTTTGCGGTAAGATGTCTCTTCCCGCAAGAGACCCGAGAGAGAGTTGCGAAGAGAAGCGCAAGATGCAATGTGCACGCGCCATTACGCCACCAACTCGCAAATACCGCGTATAGGCGGCCTTAAATTGTAGATACATGTAGGCCCACGCCGAATCAAGGATCATCGCTCATAGGCTTATCGCTCATAGGCCTATATTGCTCATAGGCCTATATCGCTCATAGGCCTATATCGCTCATAGGCCTATATCGCTCATAGGCCTATATCGCTCATAGGCTTATTGCTCATAAAGACTATCGCTCACATGGCGTTAACCATTAGCCTTCGATTGTCACGATCTGAAAGAAGCTCGTGCGCAATTGTATAGAGTACCAGTCAAGTTTAGCTTGAAGTTTTATTTATTTCTAAATTTATTTTGATTCATTATGATTATTGATTAATATCATGGATATCTTCATATTTCTACGGACTATGAAGCTATAGTAGACTAGAAAGTAAAGTAAGAACTATTCAGTAGACACTGTAGGCTAGTTCTTTACTTAAATCCTTTAAATTACATTTCCATTCATTGATATCGTCGATTTGTAATGATAGTAATAAATTTGTAGCGCAATCAAAATGTCTAGTCTTTATTTTCACGTGAGCTAACTGGAGCAACTGATGATTCAGCGAATAATTACTCCTAGTCTGCTAATGACCAAGCCATATGAGCGACAGTCCTATAAACAAAAATGCCTATGGGCAATGGCCATGACCAACACTGGATCAGCAAGTGTGAAAGTTGGATAAAACTTTTATGATCTTCAATCCGAAGGACTTCAAGACGATTGTCACAACCACAACTTAGAAATACTTCAGCAGTATTTACATCATTTGCATCATTTTAATTTACATTATTCTGAATCAACTGCAAGTATAAACGTCGAGCGGTATTCGCTCAACCATGAATAAGGAGGTGCTGATGCTTGTCTTGACACCCAGACGTTAAGCGAATCTGACGACAGCGAGATGTTGATCAAGTTTAACATTTGCCGAGCGGTAGTCAGAGTAGAACGACTGAGCGTTGAAGCATCATCGTGCATGCAGGCAGTCAGAGCTGACTCGTCTGACAACAAGCGTCACGAGTGCACGCACTGCGGCCGGCGCTTTAGGACCAGGCAGTACTTGTGCACACACGTTATGAGTCATACCGGCGAAAGGTCTTATGCTTGCAGTCAGTGCAGCAAATGCTTCTCACAGAAAGTAACCTGGAGAAAGCACATGTTGACTCATACTGGCGAAAGACTGCATGTATGCAGTCACTGCGATAAGTGTTTTACCCAGCAGTTTGTTATGCTTAGACACATGAAAATTCACAGCGGCTTACAACCATTTGCTTGTAGTCAGTGCGATAAAGCACTCATACATGTGCATAATCTACACTCTCATGAACGACGCATACACGCGGTCAACTTCGACTTATTTTAGTGCACTGTGTGTGATAAGGGCTTCACAGAATTAGTGTATCTGGAGCGCTATCTGCGGATACACAGTGCTGATTGAACTCTAGCGTGTTCTAACTGTGATAAAAAGTTTCGCTACCTTTCAAACCTATACAGACATGTACGAAGTTGCACTGGCAAGCGGCGATACGCTTGCAGTCAATGTCACAAAAGATTTTGTTAGGCGAATGATCTGCGTGCGCATCAGGGAAGGAAGCATTCTGAGCGCTCATGTACAGAAACATTCATGTACAGAAGCGCATGCAGATGATCGGCCATATGCTTGCAGCCAGTGTAACAGGAGAGAGATACAGTTACACGTCTAGTTTGCGTAAGCACGTACTCCACTGTGGCAAACTTGGTTTTGCATGCAGTCATTGTGGAAGAATGTTTTCACAGAAGGTGTCGTTAGAGGCTCACAGCAGAATTCACACCGGCCAGAGACTGTACCCATGTGCTGAATGTGGCAGATGTTTTGGGAACTGTGCAGATATGCGTCGTCATGAGCGAATCCATCGCGATGAGCGTCCATTCTGTTGCACTCAAGAAATTGCGGCAAGAAATTTAAATTGGATTTTACTCTGCGCTGCCATGAACGACTTCACACTGACGAGAGACGCTTTGTCTGTGACCAGTGCGACAGAAAATTTGTTGGCGCAATGGGCCTGGTGTGCCACCGGCGCAATCATATAGGCGAGAGACCTCACAAATGTGCAGATTGTGGCAAGATGTTTGACGCACCATGCCATTTGCTGCGTCATCAAAGTGTCCACACCGGTGAGCGTCCCTTTCGCTGTAAACAGTGCGGCAAGAGTTTTTCATTGCTGAAGTCATTGACGAAACTTGAAGTAGCGTTTCCCTTAAGAGTGTGTTTGCTTGCAAGGAATGCACCAAACGGTTTGTATTGCAGTCTCATCTGCAGGCCCATCAGAGAAGACACATGGGGGAGCGACCCTGTCAGTGCACGTTGTGCCCCAGAAGCTTCTACAGCAATGAAGCATTGCAATACCATCGGAAGACACACACGGGCAAGCGTTCTTTCTTGTGCGCCCAGTGTGACAGGTCATTTTTCACCGCGAGCCAGCTGCGTCAACACGAAGTAATGCACAACGTTGAGCGACGCGTGCTGTGTACTCAGTGCACGAAAACGCTTCGCAGTAAATTTGAGTCGCGCGTACACATGCGGACACACACAGGTGAACAACCCTTCCAGTGCGCACTGTGCATGAACACGTTCACCGGCAAGTTGCAGCTAAAGATGCACGCTATGAAACACTGCGCCAAGCGTTCCGTCACTGGTACGCAGTGGGGTAGATTATTCTTGAGCATGAAACAGCTGAAGCAACACAATAAAGTGCACAGGAGCATTGATAAATGATGTGAAGGCACGAATGAAGTGCGTGAAGAATTAATTCAAGTATACGTTCACCGAGTAGAGTTGACTGAAGAACGACCTTAGTTGTGAGTTAATAAAATGTAGTCCATCTGCCATCAAAAGTGACGATCTGAAGTCGTGCGCTATTATTTCAAAGCGCATTTAACCACTATTTGCAAAAATTATTCCGGCTTCCCATACACGTAAGGGTCAATTCTTCAACATTGACCTGTCCGAATAAAGTTTGAGCGATTTTAAACCAAAAAGTAGAAATATGTGAAGCTTCAAGCTTGTATTACACAAATATGGAGGAGTCAAAATCAACAGCTGTCACAGAAAATTGGGGAGTTCTGACCTCACAGGCGCGGCGATCGCGTTCGCAGTGAACAACAACACGAACTGACGCTGTGGATCAGTCATTGCAAGTTTCCACCACACAGACACGGGTCTATTCACTGTTTGTAGGACGCACCAACGGTGTTCACACTACACAGACATATGTCTATTCACTGTTTGTAGGAAGCACCAACAGTGTTTACACTACAGACACTTGTCTATTCACTGTTTGTAGGACGCACCAACAGTGTTTACACTACACAGACACGCATCCATTGACTCTATTCACTGTTTGTAGGACGCACCACGAGTGCACAAACACTTGCACACTGCGCCTCCCTCATGCAGCGCTCAGCAGCGCTCTGCAGAAGATGATTTGTTCATCTGCTGCCTTGTGTCTTACCATGCAGCGCCTCAGTCGGACAACTCTCTGCACGCTGAGATGAACCATTGACGTCCATGCCAATTTTTTATTTTACGTCTCGTCACGTGTTGCTGTCGGTGCGTTTTGTTTTCCTGCACAGTGTATTGCAAATCGCTTGTAAATTGTAAATTGAGAAATGAGCGCGTGGGTCGTCACGAGATGACGCTGCAGAGACACAGCGATGTCGAGCGACGCTTGTCGTTCCGTCAGTATGAGACAAGCTTGCAAGTGTGCAGTACACGCGCTGAGTGCACAGACTGCGTGCGCGCGAGACAACTTGTTTGCGCTCACGGTCTTCGTGCAGTCAGGGCATACAAATAAAATACTTAGATCACGCATAATACTAGCTGACTCAACGGAAGAAAGAAAAACCTTTTCAGCAAAAACTGAAGTTGATTAGAATTATGGGTAATAATTGTTAATTATTGTGATTGACTATGAAAAGGTCATCACCCTGTAAATCAATTGTTGACGGTTGGTAATTGGCTTGGCCCGCGGGCCAAGCCCCGCCCCGTTATCTCTATACGTGTCTCAATGCAGAGCGTATAGTGACTACCCTTGAGTCAGGGCTAGAGAGACCTCTGTCTGTTAACAGGGTAAGTTTGAGTGAGGATATTTCCCGATGATGCTTTGGTAGGCCTATGTTTCGGAATGAAAGCCTCCACAAATAATAGAGTCATCTATTGCAAACTGAGACCTGTGCTGCCTTAGTCCAGGTCTACTGCTATAGTCCATGGACTGTACGTAACGATGTAGTCTAACAAGGATTGTTTCAATTGGTTTGATCTCGAATATATTCTCTTTTATGATTCACCCTTATGACAGCATTTGTCGTAGACCTATGAAGACCTATATTGATTTGAATTTTTACCAAGCTGCATACATTTAACATTTAACATTTTTAATTGAAATGTTTATTTATTCTTGGCAAATGGCTATGTTTTATAAGCGTTCGTTTTAATTTATGTAGTTTAAAAAAATTGTTAACATTTGTTAAAATTACGAGTGTTTGGTTTGTCATTCATTTTCATGACTACTATTACATATGAATACTATTGACTTTCAGAATTGTCGCCTGTCAAATTCGTACTTAAATTTTGTTTGAAATTATAGTTGGACGTGACTCATATTATTGTTGCGTCAAAAACATTCAATGATTCGACTAACGTTTCATAAACAAGGAACAAACATCACTTAATTTGCCATTGACAACACTTTTCAGAATCAATGTTTTAAAAAATACAAAGAACTACGTAACTATCAAAATGCTACACACAGAACTCACTTGTCTATTTAATAATAAAGACCTATATTGTTTTGTAAAATTACTGTTGAACCGTATTGAGTGCATGCAATTAAAGGCACAAAAGAGCGTCAGCTAAGGCCGCGGACGGGTCTGCTCTCCTCACATGATGTAATTTAAAATTAGTAGATATCGAAGTTCAAGCGGCAGCGACCGCGGGAAAGGAGTGCGGACTGTGGGGCCGTGGCGCTGGTGGCCGATACTTTAAACGGAGGGAGCTGCGGCCCATGACCATTAATCAGTCTGCATTCAGAGGAGCAAGTGTCGAGTGTTTAATGAAAGCAACGCTTTCTATATTGCCCTGTCACCCTATCACACGAAAAAGCATGGGATAGGCTATCCCATGCTTTTTCGCGTATATTTGCATTGACGCATTTAATACTTCCCACCCTATATCAGGGCCGAACTGCAAGCAACGCATTTCAGCACCCTTTTCAGAGTACTCGACAGCGCACGTCTGAGCATCCGCCCAGCGTGCCTCGTCGCAGACACTGCGCAGCTTGAGATAAAGAACGAAGGGAAAGGGCAGCAGTGCAGTGCAAAATGTGCGCTCTCCACTCGACAAAAACTTGCACAGGGCGCACAGTCCGAGAACTGCCCGCATTTCCATGTCGTAGATTGATGTCCACTGAGTCGATAGTAGGATCTGAAATGTTGTATGTGCAAGTCGCGTATTCATATTGGAATGTTTGTAGACGACAGCTATTTTGTTGCATGTCTCAAGCGCTGCCGTGTAGTGACGCTGAGTGTAGTAAAGATTGGCTAGATACGCCTTGGCGATGAACCAGGACGCGTTCACTGACGGACTGACACCAGGCCACTCGCGGTAACAATGAATATTACTTTTTTTATCAACGCGTTTTGAAAATATAGCTAGCAACACAGTCTCACATACCGTTTGACATGATTCACCCACACACACACATACGCTCTTCTTGTTCTCTTTTCTTTTGTAGAGCAGATCTTTAGAAGTTTGCTGTTTAGAGAAAACATCCGATGCTAAATCACTTCGTTGCACGCCTCCTGTATCGGGTACACTTTTGTGACTTCCTGTTAAAGCTTTAACGGTTTGATTGTCAGCGTTGTATCGAATGTACAAAGTACTTATTATATTTTCAATGCACGAATGATGATCAATGGTAACAATAGATCGTTTGGTTGATTGATGTAATCTTGTGGCGGTTTCAAAGTGCTTCTCTGCCTTTTGAACAAGGCTGAGACATTCAGAATGATTCGCATCATTTAAGACCGATTTTCTCTGGTAAGAAAGTCCGAAAAAAACAGAAGTTAGTTCCCGAACTAATATATTCTGAAATGTGGATAAATTGTTTCTGCGCAAATCGTGAAAATTATCCTTCATATTTAATATACGCTCGAACACTCTGATGCATCTATATACCCAATTTGGAAGATTGACCTTCAAAATACCGCGAGAATTTGCACATTCTTCTAACGTGCACAACTGTATAGCCGAGAGTATCGTTTGATCTAGAGATGTACAGAAAACACGCAAAGCGTCGGCATCCCTAGATGCATCAACGTCCACCAAGTGATCCATCATGTTGTTGGCTGGTATGAAATAGTTTCGGCAAGACTTTTTTGTCAGCCACTCAGCCATGCGCATCAGAAGTTGTTGTACGCAATGCAGGGAACTTAGAACCCAGGATTCAGGCGGTCGTTCCTCGCACGCCCACAACATCAGTGTCTTGAAGTAATAAGCGCACAAAACAGTTTTCTCGGTTCGTTCAGCTGCTCTTTGAGCGATCTTCTTGCAAAGTATTCTAAGTACTCTGTAAACGATTCTCTGAGAGCTTGTCCAACTGCGGACGATAAGCAATTCTGCCATTGAGAAGGAGAATCTCCACTCAGTGTTGTTCTCCTTGTTTGCGCTATGTTTGTGGGCTGCTCCGACAAAGTCACACCCGTATCTGACGACTTGTTTGATGACAGACTTGGATGGACAGGCGTGACGGCGTGTTCGTGTGATCCATTCGGACGCTTCCACCGGCCAGTACGGACAGTGGACGGCCGATACGATATCTTGCAATGTAATATCAGTATATGTGCTCAGTCGAACAACATCCTTCGGGTAGCAGCTGGAAAACTTCCTTTCAATGTCAAATAATAGCGGATATTTCCACGCAGGGCCGTGAAAACAACCTAGAAAATCAGCAACAGAAAGTTCGTCAGTGGAATACGATCTGATTTTACCGCCATTCTCTTCAATCAGCATGGCGTAGCCGGGATGCAAGCCATCTGTACAAATTCTGTATATGACTCCGTTGTACTTCGCTGGAACAACTTGTTGACGCGGAAACGAGTACTGGTCAACAACATACGACATAGTATCGACGTCCTGTTCATTTCCATTGAGACCAAACCGAATGAAGCTCAACGCACATTCCCCTAATTCGGCTAAACTGCCGGACATAAATGTTCGCCACGATTTAAACTGCGCAAGGTGGACGAGCTGCTGACAGAATTGCTTCAGCTGGTCCGCTGCAATAGCGTCCTGCTTCGCCATTGCTGTTTTTTTGCAAACGTCCTTTTTTCTGTTGTCCCTTAAGTTTATTTTGACTTAAATAGATCAACAACGGCTGCATGCTACCTGTAAATAATAACGCTGCAATTTGATTTTTCATTAGACTGGTGGTTGATACTGATCACGTCGTAGGCAAAATACCTGGAAATTGGTTTCCAGCATGACGTTGTCCTCCAATTTTGATTCATTGCCGGTGCTTTTCGTCCGATGTCCCGTGTTTGTTTCTCTCGCCCAATTCGAAGGAATATTTTTTACACTTTTCTTGTTTATTTTCTCCAATTAATGCATGCAGTTTATATTTCATATTCTGAGCTTTCCTTTCAGGTCTCTGATGATTTGCAGTTCTCATAGCCTAAGCAGTTTCTAAGATCATAATTATCCTATCAACAATATTTGATTGTCATATCGCTAATATTTAGAAATTTGCTAATTATCGATTTCATAATAAGCGCCATTTCATGTTTTGGCCAAAAAGTTGCCAGTGATCCAGGAGGAAAGCAGATGTTAGCTTACGCATGAACTATAGAAGTGCAATATACTACATGTGGTATTGCACGCACATACGGTATAGTATGCAATGACCAGATTTTTGTAGCACAATGATCTTATCTCGAGCACATAGCAGATAACACCGTTGCCGCTTTGTCACTACTACTCGAGTGCTGCAAGGCATTAACTAAGCGCGTCATCTGAACGAGCAGAGTGGTGTCGGGTTGAAGTGTCATCTGATCATGCAGCAGTCGGCCCTGAGAGTCCTGACTGGGTGCTGCACTCGAGGTGACGATTAGTGACGTTGTCTCTTGACAAACGCGATAACAGATTCTGGCCAAAGTGCCAAAAGGCGCATGGTCAAAGTTTCCTAGGCTCTGCTTCAAAATTTCTTCAGTGACCTATAAAACACACAAACTCACCAGCCTTCCTACCTCTACAACCTCACTACTCCCTACATTCCAACCAGAACTTTACATATTGACCGCCACAGACATTACACGCACGTCGCTAACTCTGCTCCCCACCGCACCAACGACGTGACACGCACGTCGCTAAACTGTTGCGTCATATGCCCGTCGAGCAGTGCGTTTAACTTTTGAACGATGCTAACTACAAGCATAAAATTTTCCTGATAGTTATTAGATAGAACTCCGCTCGTTTCCGTCAATTTTGAGATAATTTTATGAAGCAGTTCAAAAGATATGAGGTGCTGAAAGCGTGCACTAAACGGGCGAGATGGTTAGATCGATCAATAAAAGTAACGTTGTAGATTCGCAACACCATCGAGCCAAGTTTGCATCATATACATTCATGAAACCATATCGCCATGCCCGTCAAACGCGAAAATTTCATGATATTTGTCGGTTTTTGGCATTTTAAATTCAGGCTATTGCGGATGGACCCAATATGTCTGCAAATGAAATTTTAAAGCTTAAATTCTGCATAAAATGATGCTAAACTTATGCACTTAGGATAGCTAATGGCGGAGATACACGTGAATGTATGCAGTCACGTAAAGGAGGTCCATCATTTCTCGCGATACGCTTGCAACGAGTCACTTAACAAGCGTACAGTGGCTCAATAATTATGTTTCAACCAATATTAGGCCTATATGACTAGAAATAATACTTAATTTAATTTTTTTGCTAAGAAAACAAGTCATTATAAGCCTAGGATCTACAAAATGAGCTACAAACCAGCGAAGCTTACATCTCTTCAAAGCGAGAAGATCATTTCATGACACCAGGCAACAAGCACAACTTTTTCGAACGAGAAATTCACGAGTAGAGGGGGGGGCGGGGGTATTGTGACGGAATTTTTCTGACGAGTAGGGAAGGGTAAATTTAATACTCTTATATTTGTAGAAAACATATGTTGGCTATGCTTAATGAATGATATCCATCAACGTAAAATTGAGTCATCCTAATGGTGAAAGCACATTTTTCGGTCAAAACGAAGGAAGCGGTAAAAACGAAGGAAGTCTTGTCGTTAAGGATCATGACGTCATGTCACCTGGACGAGTTCTATAGTAATCTATACGACTTTAGTTCTTAACGACAAAACTTCCTTCGTTTTGACCGAAAGGTGTGCAGGACAAGACAAAACGACCGCAAGCAGTCGGCGTCTCTACGGCCTTTTAGTACTGTCCTTAGCGACAAGACTTTCTTCGTTTTGACCGCTTCCTTCGTTTTTACCGCTTCCTTCGTTTTGACCGCTTCCTTCGTTTTGACCGCTTCCTTCGTTTTGACCGCTTCCTTCGTTTTGACCGC
>JAQIWG010006625.1:0-13129 GCA_034695025.1 Chamaedrilus cognettii | reverse complement strand
TACAAATAACAATTCTTTTGCCATAGTATGCTATTTATAATCATTAGAGTTTACGCTTATAGTTTAGTAAATTGTTTGTTAGTATGAAGGGAGGGGGGCGGGGGCTGTACATGTAGTTTAAGTGCCGCGTATAGGCTATAGTAACAAAGACTATTACAATCCAATGCTTGCCAAGGCTCAACTCCTTTTAAGTCTAGTATGCTAATGCCCTACTAATAGGGCATTGGACAATAAGCAAGCATAATTTGACTATTAGTTGGCTGCTCTAAGTGCACAAGCGACTTAAAAACGGCCACAGTAAACGACAAATTTGAGAGCCTAAGGTGCACATATGCAGAAGCGGGAGCTAGAAGTGCACAAAAGCAGCAAAAGTTAGGCCTGTTTATGAAGCTCAGGAAATGTTATTCAAATGCAATGTAATGAATATCAACTCTTCAAACACATTGAAACTTTGTAATTCGCCGTTTTAACTGGCTTAACATGATAATTCAAGTCCGAAATTTAAAAATCCCATACCTTTTTTTGACCGCCGCTGCAGATACACACCTTTAGCGCCAAACCCTCGATTTAAGCGAGTCAAAAAGTTTCTTTTGCAAATTGCAACACTGGCAAATAGCCAGTGTAGAATTGACACTGAGCAACGTTTTTGGTGTGAAATGTGTTTAAAATTGTCATGAAAACTCTGCGCCATATAACAAACCAGGAATATCTGATTGGTGGCCGACATCAATACCAACTTACCGACTGAATACATTGAATCTTCTCCAATATTTTCTTCAAGAGTAGTAAATTGAGCCTTTCAAGTTTCAACCAGCTCACTTTAAAAGTTAAAAAAAGCACATATCTCTCACAAATAACAAAGAAGTACAAACATGTTAAAAAATGCATGGAAAAAGTCGAATATTTGAAATTGGAAATAAAAAAATCTTCCTACTCACAAAATGCTATGAAAATCATCTACATGCTGTGCAGTGCTACTACTACAGCATAAATTTGGTAGAAAAGAGTTTGATAAAATGTTGTAAAGCGCTTCTTATCCGCTAGATCATTTCTATGGTATTTTTTAATCAGGTCTACAGAACGTTACTGATAGAAAAAATATATCTTCTGAGTTCTGAGCAATGAAAGTATACCTGTTGACAAGCGTAGTGGTAAGCCTATTTGTTATCTTAATGCGTTAGAGCTGAGTGGAGTAAGGTTTGAGGGGGTTGGTAGAAGCTTTAGTTTCACTCCGTTTTACTGCTTTGTATTTTAAGAAGTGATGGCATAAATGAGAATATTCTCTAAACGCCTGTTCTCTTCCTTCTACGCTTGCCATTTTTTCAAAAATTCGTACATTTTACCGCTAGGTACTAGAGAGACTGTTAGCTAGGACAAATTAGAATCCCAAGTTCTTTTGAATTTAATTTTGTTTGAAATACAATATCAACATATTTAAATTATCATTACGACAAAATTCAAATTATTCAAATTATATTCCAATTTCAAAAGTTAAAAGTTTCTACTCTAATTTCAATTCGCATGTATTTCTGCGAGTTATGTGAGCAGTCTACGCAGTTTTCATCTTCAAGAACGACGAATGATCTGATCCTTAATGTTTCCCCTTCAAACACATCTTGTTCATCAAAGACATGCCCCTTTATTTTCAAAACGGCGCGTTACGCCACTGGAACTCGGCAAGGATTATGAATCATGAATTACTAAAACATTTATACAAGTCATGGACGTCTAAAGTTCATCGTCTAGGTTCCTGGAAGTCAGATCTCCTAATCCTTGTTATCTGCATTTGTACCTGGATTCTGTGGAGCATATATCCAATTTAAAAAGTAAAGAGCTCTGTTCTACTCAAATTGGAAAGATAAGGTACACCATTTTAATGATATTCTGATGCATAAGTTGCATATCCATTATCCAAGCTGCCACGGATTTGTAACTCCTCAAATAATCCATATCTAAAAGCGAGAAAGTCCGTGTGTGTACCTGTGTGTTCAGAGTATGACCATAGTTTAACTGACCCCCATAAATGATCAAAGTATATCAAATGCCAGAAAAAAAGAAGTTATTTGGCTCCCTTTAAAAAATTCAGGGGAAGAGAGTGTTAAAAGTTTGCCAGACATCTACTCAACTTAATCAAGTTGCCACCAAATACACCACTAGAACTTCTGCTACTGAAATATTTGATTCTGGCAAACAACATAATAAAAAAGTTGCAAGATTTTAGTGGTTCTTCAAATAATTTAGCATTAATATTTAACATTGTAATGCCGACTAGCAAATGAGATCTGAAAGAATGTGCATATATATGCAATGAGTTCAATTGCACTCAAACGCCAATTTTAACTTCAAAAGAGCAAAATACGACCAGGAGTCAATCACAAGGCAGTCAATAATGGATAGGACGCCGTTTATATAGGCACCTATTAGTCAAAAAGCTCACAAAATCATGATCGCATTTTGTTTAAAACCCGTTTCCACCGCCAAAAATTTATAAAATATCTCAAATAAGACCTAAATATTGTAAATGAACATGTGTGATTTCACAGTGTGATTTTCGACCGAAGTATCGGATTTCTAGTATCAGAATATTCTCAAAGCGCACCCATTAAACCCATCCAAAATGCTTAATTCATCCATTGGTTGAATTGAGCTCCTTCCACCCCTCAAACAGACTCTCAAAAAATCTGTTTTCTCCATGCATGCCAAGAAAACCAGATAAAAGTCTATTGGAGACGCACTCTTGACCTAAAGTCTATTGACTCGGTAGCCTTGAGACATCCGCCAAGGAGTTCTTGAGGAGTTATTGCCAGAGTAAGAACGAGGAGAGATTTTTGGACATCGATGCTCTCAAATGCAAACAAAAGCCATGCAGTGCAAAAGAAGATTCTCGCTCACGTTTAGAAATCAGAACCCTGCTCCAATCTTCAGATATTCTCATTCTAGCTCATTCGCAACGTTAGGTTTTCTTTCATGGAATGGTCTGGCTTCTCTATGATAGCGTGGTATCGTGTTCTGTGGAGAGGCTGAAAGCAATATCGTATCGCCAGCCATACGATGGTCCAAATAAATTAATTCCTTCATACTGTTCACACACTAGAGCATCTAAAGGCCTGTCTGGATGCGTAAAGAGGGCAGTTTAAGCATACACCACAGGCAATAATATGTCTGATAATACTCAGTCGATAATTCTAAAAAGAACTGCAAAGTTGATCAAAATGGCAAAGTTGTATTGCGAAGTGTGTAAGTACGAGATAAGCGCCCTGCATCACCCAAGCCATTTCTTCAATGACTAACACACGCAATATGCGTTATCAATAAAATTTTACGACATTAAAAGAATCACCACTTCTATCAATTTTTGTAAAATTTCATCCAGCGATGAAAAAGAATCGAGTAGTTAAAGTTCACCTTGACAAACACATCTTCGTTCCATGCTGGCAAACTACTTTATTACTCTTTATATCTAAATTTTCCTGGATTACACTCCAGCATGCATGTGAAACAATGGAAGCGCGTGGTATAAGACAGGCATAACTTCAAAAGGCTGGCCGTCAAAGTGGCCCGCTGTCAGTTATCACAATTTAGCAGTTTATGCGTTATTATGGTCTTTATGAGCCACTTGCTATGAAAATATGTCTAGAAATACCAACGTCGAACACTAGAAGCATGGAATAACCAAAAAGTGAGGCACATTTGAACAACATTCTGTAGTTATCACCAAGATACAGCAATAGCGTTTACAGTTAGCACTTTACTCACTTAAGCTTGCACGAAAGGTGTGAATGCATTAAGCATTCACAAGGGTACTGCAAATGTACATTCACTAAGTACTAATAAAAATCTATGCCGATCGCGCAGTTGGACACAACAATCCTAAGTATTTTCACACAAAGTCCCAAGTTAAGGGCAAAATATCCAGGGCGCTCCAATAATAGCTTTATGAGCCAATAAAATTTGTTTTATACTTATCGGTGATAGGCCTTCTTACAAATTATAAAATTTGTTTTATAAATATCAGTGATGCGCCTACCATAGAAGGAAAATTGAATATCTCTAGATTCTGGGTATATCGGCCCAAAATATCATTAGATTGCATTTTTTGACAAAAATTTTCCAAGCTGCGCTTATAAAATGCGCCATTAAAAACAAAAAATCCCAAAATATCTGGGTATTGCATTCAAAATCAGATCCCTCAATCACTGAAATATCCCTAAATCTAGTGATGCAGAGGCATCAATGATAAATATCGCTCTCTCAGCAGCCCACATCGTTGGCGTCATTTCTTTATGACACACATCACACACTGGGGATCAAATGTCAGGAATGTTTGGGGTTACTAAGTAGGCCAAATAAACCAGCAGCTGCCGAAGCCAGTGTTTTCACTTTCCAAGCAATTGATCAATTTGCAACTGATCGATTTGCAAGCTCTTGAGCATCTGATCCAACAATCGTGGAGCGTGGCAAAATCGAGCAATTGTTGAGCAATTTTGGTATTTTTCAAGAAATCAAGCAATTTTGAAAGCAATTGACTGATTTCTGAGTAACTTAAAAAATATCAAAATAGGTAATTGAGAATTGGGTTTTAAATTACGTTTTAACGGAAAAAAAAGGTCAATAATTGACGTTAATTGCCATGAATTATGGTCAAAAGTGTCCGTCAGCCGTCCATTTCCTACTCTGCCCGGGTGCCAGTTCGCCTTGCTATGCAAATAGTCTGTCAGCACCAGCCCCCCGCCTGTCGTCAGTTGTTTTTAGAGGAAAAAGATACAGCCTGGGAATAATAAAGTACACTGATGTAAGATATTGAGACATTATTCCCCATCGAACAATTTCGGTCGACATCGAGCAATTTGGTCATGTCTCTCGACCAAAATCGTTAATGTCTAGTGAGAACACTGGCCGAAGCCCTTTACTCACAAGACTACTGATTGTCCAGCAGCTTGACTTCAACGTTAACCGGGCCACACAGTTGTTTGCTCAGCGCATTACACAGCGTGGCAGATTTACCTTCCTTTTACCGTCCATCCATGGCCGAGCTTAGGTAAACAACA
The DNA here is from genome assembly GCA_034695025.1 of Chamaedrilus cognettii. Classification (NCBI taxonomy): domain Eukaryota; kingdom Metazoa; phylum Annelida; class Clitellata; order Enchytraeida; family Enchytraeidae; genus Chamaedrilus; species Chamaedrilus cognettii. Next base: position 8,081 of record JAQIWG010006625.1, on the reverse strand, counting down.
TTATTCCATCCCACTTTCCAGTCATCCGACCACCCTACGCCCCACACGCCCAGTGTTCTCACTTTCGAGCAAAATTACTAAATTTGCGAGCAATCGAGGGTCTGATCGAACAAACGTTGAGCAGTCTCAAATTTGAGCAATTATTGAGCAATTAAGAAATTTTGAAGAAAAGCGAGAAATTTACCAAGCTATTGAGCAATTCGTTGAGCAATTTACCGAGCACTTTGATGAAAACAAAAAAGATAAAAATATAGGTGCAAAAATGGTCAATAAATGAATAAGAATCGCATGAGATACGTCTCGTGTCGACTGTAGGATTGAGGAGTGCGAAGATTGGAGTTGAATTGTTACTTTGACCAGTCGTCATAGGTGTTTTTGACAGAAAAAGTCTCAGTCCTCCCCCCCCGCCACCCAGCGAGTTCGTTTTGGGAAGAAAAATGACTGTTTAGGAGAGAAAAAGGACACTAATATCAGACATCGAGACAATTTTGAGACAATATCAAGACAATGTCCGTCGAGCAATTTCGGTCGATATGGAACAATTTGGTCATGTCTGTGGCGCAAAATCGTTGATGTCTAGTGAGAACACTGTACACGCCAATATGCTGCGGCAGCCCTATCGTAGAAGGTCATTTAGTACAGCGGCTTTCGACAACTTTCGCTTTGTAACCAGAAATCGTTGGTATATTGGATCCAAGACATCGAACGTAGTCGGCGAGATCAACAAACGCTGAGACGAAATGGCCTGAATGCAATTAGGATACTTGGAAGGCGTTTGATACCTCCAGGCACCAGCAGAGGCCGAGATTTGCAACATCGGCAGCGGCTTTGTTGACTCTTGGAATGGGAACATTTGAATGTAGGTCCTGCCGCTACACGGCGGATTGTCAAAAAACTTTGTCAATCTATCTCTTCTATCGGGGTTTCTTTTGAATACGGTCGTCAGTCAATATCTTAAAGTTATGTAAACAATACGCTACAAAGTGTGTGAAACAACACGAACTAAGCAAAATAAAAATAAAATCACTGTAAGGGCCTTGGCCTCAACCTTAAAAACCCATACAAACCATTAAATAGTGAAAAATTAAGAGCACGCGACGAACTCAAATACATGTAAGCAATGGAAATTCATACAGTTTTGTAACTGCGTGAATTTGAGTTTGTTTGTCGCGTTCTCTTAATTGGAGGTTGAAAACAGAGGGTTGATCACTGGTTCAGGCAGTTAAGAAACCTTGTCATTCATGACTGATTTCAAGGCTTCTTAACTGCCTGAACCAGAGATCACTCTTCTGCAAGCCCCGATATAATCAATCACTTGATATGATTTTTCACCAAAGAAGGTATTTAAGAAACTGAACTATTATCAGTTTTGCTTTGTTTTTGAGTTTTTCTTTGTTGTTGTTTGAGTTTTTTTGGGTCTCAGAAGGTTGTGATTTAGGGAACGTGTGCAGCAAAAAGAGTATATACAGAGTACGTTCTGTGCAAGAGAGGGTTACCCGGCAACCGCTCCCCCTTCTTTAGTCTCCTTTTCTGACTCTCCCAGGGAGCTCTGGGCTGCAAGCCAATTCTTTGTTCCCCGGCCCGCTGGGGGTAACTAATATCAGTGTGGCTGTTTAAATTTGAGTCAGTAGTCTCTTTTCCCCAGCAACGTATAGCCCAGGATTCAGCGGTTGATTGTTGCCAATGTATTAGCACAAAGTGAATTTTAACACATTTACATAAACAGTCCAGACTGCACTTTGGTCAGGCCATATCTGGTGGGGACACAGGTCCGCCGCCGGGACCACAAGCTCGTTTTGTGGGGCCCGGGTCCCAGTGGATCCAAAGATCCAACCGCGAGTCGACAAATTCGAACAAAACCTGCTCGATTTTCATTTAACAGGTTCAGATATATTTCCCAAAAAATTTTCGACTAAATTTCTTTTCAAAAAGAAGTCAGAAATTTTTGGGATGTGGCTGGCTAGTGCCCCTTTCTGCCCAAACATGTGTCGATTACACGCGTGCGATACAGCCCATGTTCTTTACCTCGCGGTGACTTCTGTGATGAGTCCTTGAGCGCGTCGATGACAGACGACGATACGACGCGTCGCTTCAGCAAAAATCGACCTTTCTTCGTCTTCGTCCACTCTGTAACACAGCAAGTAAACATCTAAGTAAAATATTTAAAATGTAATGTAATGTAGTGGGGGTCAAGAGCCCCCACATTGCATACATGCATGTAATATACTGGGTGCCAGGAATGAGCCGGTTTAATAAACCCAGTCGTTGAGCTAACCAAAACCTGAAAGCAAGGCCCTACAGATCAAGCTAACCAAGCTGCATCGCTAAGAATATCTTAACATGCAGTTGTACACAGAAAGCGCAGTTGTATATTGAAACATATCGCTGCAAAAGATGATTTGTGTATGCAATTCTAAATCTGCAGCTGCAACGTTTACAATTTTAAGCTAAATAAATCTAATCAGAATTTTAGAAATTGCAGCAAGGCTTAACTGCTGACCACACTTGTAAGTGTCGCTAGCTGCTAACCCCGTACCAGATAATAATTCATTTGCTTGGCGTCAGGAAGGGCATCCGGCCGTATAAACTCAGCTCCAGTAGTCCTCATCAGGGCGCAAAACGTCAAACCTGTGTGAAAACGTGGTCATTAACATTAGAGACGACAAAAAAGCGGTTAGTTAGTTAGTCCTTGCCTTTGGGTATGGAGATGTTGACGTCCAGCCCGGCCCGCTGCAGTCTCGCCAGGGCTATCTTCTGCAGGGTCAGGCGCTCGGCCTCCGTGAGGTGAAGAAGACTAGTGGGACTGAGGACCACGCGGTGACCGCTTGTGTCACACCACGTCTTGGCACTCTGTGCGTCACAGCGGTCCGATGACATCTACTTTATATAGGGGCGTACCGAGAAAAAATGAGGGAGGGGGTAAAAACAACTTGGTCCTACAAAAATCGATTTCCAATTCCCAGAAGAGTCTTTTCATTTCTGTGCAGAACACGACGGCGGCGTGGGAGGGGGAAGCGGGAGTGAGGACGGAGACTTTCCAAAAACTAACTTTGTCAAAATCAATGCTCTTTCCTTTTCATGATCGTTCTTTCAACAGTACATTCATTTTCGAGGTCAGTTAGCCCCATAACCCCCTTCAGCCTCTCCCACAGGCTTTTAGCCCCCTAAATGGGACTCCATACCCTAAGCCACTATTCTTAGGCTACGTCCCTGAAGTCATAATCAGAATCAAAACAAGGCTATAATTTGAACGTCCAAAGATATCATAGGAACCCGATTCGTTCCTGAACATCTTATAGATTTTCTACACATGTACTATATGAATCTTTATTCACCATCAAGGCAGCAAACAGACATAGTACAGAAACAACGAAAATAAATAAATAATACATCTAGCGCGTTAAAGCACAGTTACGCAAGCAAAGTTGTAGGTGAGCACGCGTGATGCAAAAGCATACACTAAAAGAATAGCATCAGGCAATTGAATTAACTAGATTAACAAAGTGATCATTGACTATTAAGTCAGATTTCATAATTGTATAGAAATTTGTATACAGATAGACGATTGCGGTGTAATACGTAGAGCAATCAGATATAATTATATATTTTAGCTTACATGCACTTGTATTCCCAAGTCACTCTTCTATACTGTTCTTCAAGTTTTCTTCTTTCTACTTTTAGCAAACACTAGATGTTGGCTAGATGAATAAATGTGGAAGGAAAAGTTGGCAAGGGATGAGGGAAGAAAACTGGTAAAGTAGTGGAGGGTAATTTGAGAAGGAAAGGCACAATATGAGTGGAGATATGGCAAAAGATCAGAAGTTATGATAAAGTGGCATAGAGGAAAACGTGCAACTTCTTCTGGCACGAAAAATAGACATAAAACGTAAATGATGATGATGAAGTCACAAGCGTGTATTCGAGCTGCTGTGAACAACGTAGAGATGTCAACTAGAAGTTTACCAATAGTTGGTCACTGAATTACAAGAACGGTTTTGACATTTAGGTTCGCTCTCCTCCAACGATATCTTCGCGTGCTGTGTCAATCACACGAAGCACAACTCTCATGACAACAAGCAGTTGCTCCCCTGGGTTACGATCATAATTTCTGCACCTAATATCTTTATCGCTGTGTGCCAAACAGTTGGCGCATCCGATACGGCACCGTTAGTGACAAGTGTCAATTCAAGGGGGCGCTAAAGAAAAGGTCAAAGATAAAAATACTGGTGTGAATGCAGAAACATTCAGGAAAAGTGATGTTTTGACTTTTCATACTGTTTGCTGTTCCATCTTCATAAATAGCCTAAGAGCTATGTCATAATTTGATTCTAATTTTTAAGCCACTGCATAATCCTGAGTCATTTCGTACAAGCTTTAACAAGTTGGTTCCAAGGCCCTCACTACAGGCTATAGAATGAAGGACGTATGGGGATGAAGCGGGAGGGGCTTGGCCCGCAGGCCCAACTAATTACCAATCGTCAACAATTGATTGACAGGGTCATGACCCTTTCGCATCCAATCACAATAATTAACAACTATTACCCATAATACAAATCAACTTCTGTTTTTATGAAAAAATTCTTCTTTCTGCCGTATTGTGTAGCAAATGCATGCGCATTCTAGACTGTGGTTGGTTCATATTCATCTTAAACCCTGCCCGGACCCCTTCACAATAGATCACATAATCACATCCTATCATGCCATCAGTTGATAATTTGTAACAATCTGTTGATAATATTTAAATTTCATTAGGCTATTCAGCATTTAGGCAGGAACCAAGTCATACCAAAGAGCAAGGAAACAAAAATTACATAACATTGCTGGACTCAAATATGGCTAGAAAATGACTTCAGACATGGCGGCTTAAAAATGTTACATTTCTCACACACTGCACAGCGTGTGCGTTTTAATGGTGAATGTCGGAGGGCACTAACAGCATTTTTGTTTCTGGTAATAATAATAATAATAATGAGTTTAGAGTCCGTTTCGGCGTCCAGGGACGACATCGGGGACCTCAAATGGTATAACTTGAACCATAAACTGTCAAATATATAATAGTATAATAATTATCAGGTTAACATCCATTTGTTATAGGCCTAGACTTATCGTCCATTTCAATACAGGTGTGTACCTATTCGGAAAGTCTGAGCTTTGTTTTTGGTCGGATGCCCTCCCTGTGCCCAGCCAGATCATTAAATTTTCTTAGCGGGATAATTATCAGCTAGAGACATTCGTGTGTTTATCAACCTCGTTGAAGGCCCTGTAGCACCATGATTTCATAGTAACTACTATTACAGCGCCGGGACTTGAACTCAGGATAGGACTCACGTCTGACGCCTTAACCACTACACCACAGCGCCGCGCTCATTTCAATTAAATACGACTAGCTGACTACATCGAGGCGCTGTGGTGTAGTGGTTAAGGCGTAGGACGAAAAGTCCAGAGATCTGCGTTCAAGTCCTCGTGCATCAACTATGAAACCATGCGTTACAGGCCCTTCAGCAAGGCTGTGAAACACAAGTGTCGCTAGCTGCTAACCCTGTGCAGATAGTAATTTATTTCATTGGTATCGGAAGGGCATCCAACTGTAAAAAAATCGGTCCTGGCGGTTATTAGATAGTAATGTTCATGACTCACGACAGGCTGCCAGAAGGTCTTGTCGAGACAAGGCGAGTTGGGCGCAGACTTGCCCTTCCTCCAGCGAGACATGGTCGCTCCCAGGAGGGACTGGGGCCCTGTCCTCTTCTCTGCTGCCACTGCAGCGCACAGCGACTTTTTACACTGCGACTTTAACCTCTGATCGGATATTTTAGTTCAAAAGCATTCGCAAGATGGTGCAATTTTTAAGTCCTTTTCATAATTTTGCTTCACTATAATGCAGCAAAACCAATGAGGTATTATATTATTAACGCTGAGTCCAAATTCTCATATACAGTACCGCACATGTACGTTCAGGGTTGCCAGACGTCCCTTATTTTAAGGGACGTCCCTAATTTCAGGTCCTTTTCCCGCGTCCCTTAAACTTTAAGGATGCCATTATTGTCGCATATTTGGGCCTATGCCTGAATGATTATCTTTATTTGCAGAAAGCTGGATGTTTTAGAATTCTGAAGACATTTATGATAATAGTAATTATAAAGATGAACATTGTAGTACAAATTTCACAAGATTTGCATTAAATTATCAAGCTAACTCTTCTAATTTAGCAAATGCAATTTAACAATAATAGAAAAAAAGCGGAATCTAGTAAAAAAACCAAGATGTACACAAATCATATTCGGTGTGTCATGTTTGAACGATGAAAATCTGGCAACTCTAACTGTACGTTAACGGAATAGATTTTCATATTTGATGCGTAATCACAGAAGAAGATTAACAACAAAATCAAGGGAACGACATATTCAGTCCACTTAGGAGCACGTTAGTTAGGTCTATCGCAGAGCGACAGCACTATTACAATAGACTTTCATCTCAATTCTGACTCACGCGCGCACCAACCTACACTGCTGTCTTAGTCTAAACTTCTCGTTTGTAATTCGTTATACCGATATAATATCGACGTCGTATCGACGTAGTGTTGTAATATTGACCATGCAAGGATTCTATTACCAGCGCAAGAGAATGCGATCCGACTTGAAAGCTGCGTAATGCACAAAGCAGACAGCACAACGCACCCGCTGACAATCATATCATTAGGATGAGCCAATACACTCCAGAGTGGACTTCATGAAACTTCACTAGGGGAGGTCATGTCTTTGGCCCTTCAACTCAAATTTTTACCCTGCGATCTTCGCGGAAGAACGCATGACCGGCGGGGGACAGGGTAGCAGTCAAACTAATTTCAAACCTTTTGGGAGCAAAATCAGAGCTAGATACAGTCGACCAATCATAAATCTTTATTTCACCAACCAGGGTAGTATTATAACAATATAAACATAACGTCAAATCAAATGCAAAACTTCAAAATCAGACACAGATGCAACACTGCAGTGAAAACAACGCTTTGAAAGAGCATTAATAGTAATTACTGTTGACATAAGAGTGCAGGCATTCAAATGGGTTCAAATCCGCTTTCTGTATGTAGTCTGCTGCACTTCTCCCGCAACTACGATTCAAGCAAATCATGTTTTTCCATCTCCGTTTGCATGACATATTTTTGGTGCGTTAAAAGTGTAATATACACACCCATAATCCGTAGAATACTTTCCAGTGCCTCTTATGAATCAAAAATTCACCCATATTATTGTAGTTTAAATCTAACAAAAAATCATCCAACGGCTTTTTTGGTTAAAATTCAGAGCTATGTGGTTCAACAAATTCAGCTAGGAGGTCAAATTGCTCAAAGAGAAGTCCATCATCTGAGCAACGGGGGTTCAAACCCCCAGTCCCCTCCTCAACGAGTACGACCCAGCCACCATGTTTGATAGTATTTTCAGGCTCGATCTTATCCAAGCCTCTAACGCTTTTCGACAGATTTACTGTTTCACGGCCGTCGAACTACAAGCTATGCAGATGTTACCAACATTCATTACACCAGAGAAATAGTTTGATAGCACTAATGTGTATACCAGGCATAGTCGGTTTTCTGACAAAATCTATAGGAGACGGGGAGGGGGAGGGGGTGAGGGGTGGCGGAGGTCAGCCGCCCTTTCACAGCTACTATCTTTACAACTCTCATTAACTTCTTAACTTTTCAACTGTGAAAGCTATCAAATTTTGACGTTCACAACAGACCCTTTTTCGAGCATAGCATTAAACTTTAAAAATTTTCTGGGCGCTTCTTCTCTGGGACGCGCGTCAGACGCCGTAACCACTACAACACAGCGCCTCGACGTCTAGATTCAGCATGTAAACAGCTAAACAACTATTCACTTAAATTAGCAAACAGAAATTAGTAGTTTACAGAAATTGCAATATATAGCCCAGGGTATGTAATTGCGGTAGGGGTTTTCCTGCACCTCTCCCGCCCTGCTCCAATCTTCGCTCAGCGCGTACGTGTGCTGCCTAGATTATTCTAGATTATTCTAGATTATTCTAGATTATTCTAGATTATTCTAGATTATTCTAGATTATTCTAGATT
>JAQIWG010006624.1:0-13129 GCA_034695025.1 Chamaedrilus cognettii | reverse complement strand
TGATTGGAGGGGGGAAATCAATAAAATGGTTTTTGTTTTATGTCTTTTTATTTCGTTTGTTTAAATTTGTTATGTATTTTATTATAATAACCGTAATTATTATTTTATCATAACTTTATGCTAAAAAACCTAAACCTAGCCCTTTCCAAACTCTGGGGAGCTTGAAACATTAATCTATCATCCCTTGCTATCTAGATGCTGATTATCTAAAGCGTAAACGTGAGTATGTATTTGATGTGATCTGACGTATTTCAATTAGAGTGCATAATTATGTAGGAATTAAAAATGTATTTTTGGTGAACTAGCTGCCTCTGAATGCAGTTACATTATCTGCGCTGCGTTGTGTTCATTTAAATTTTGTTCATGATCTACCATAGAATTTGTCATTGGGCCTGAACTCTTTGATAATTTAATGTAATTTTCATGCGATTTTTAAGTATGGACAACAGATGTATTGCAGGCCCTCTCGTTGTGGGTATGACCCGCAAGTAACTTCTACATAATACATATCTAGAATTTTTGAATAGCGTTTCATTAATTGCCGCACAATTGTTAAGGCATTGATCAGCGAGACGTTTATTATAATTATTAGATTTGTTTTGAAATAAATGTTAACATCGATCCGCTTTCAAGATTTCTTTGGTGTCAAACAGTTCAAACTAAACTGTCCATAGGTGAAAACTATTTAACCCAACAAAGCAAAGCAAATTTTGAAGTAGTATTTATTATGGGTTCAGCGGCACACATAAATATTGGTAAAGGATCATATTACAACAAACAAATGCCTGCAGATCCATATTCTGCACACGTTAGGCGTCGAATAATTCACTTTCACACGGTCTACAACAATTGAATTGAATTCGCGTTCAATCTAAATGTAATGCGAATCTCTAAGTTACAGTCAGTTACGTATTAGATTTTTTTCGCTGCCATCATTCTTAGCTTTGTACCCGCCTTATACGCTTCGATTTACATTTACTTCACTACAGTTTAGAATAGCGGGCAGCTTATGTTAATCAATGCATCTGTGTTTTGACAAAATGTGTCGTCCTAGATATGAAGAACAGAACTCATTTCATTTAAATATCCAAAGTTTGACAAAGCAATCATTGACACAATGATTGAGACTCATTAATTGAGACCGAGTTAACTACCTCGTCACGTTTTCTATGTAATCCGTGTTCATCCGGCAACAAAATTCTATTTCATTTTAAACGAATTCGCAGTCGGACCACGCAATGTACTACGGCGTGCAGCGAGTTGCACATCGCCACCGATCTGATCAAATATCTGCAGCAGACACTCGCTAGGCTACATTTCTTCACTTTCAACTAAATGTAAATGCGATTGAAAGATTGAAAATAACCAAATTTGAATTCAAAAGTTTTGTATTTTATACAGTTTGCTACGTCTTGCCAAAACCGCTGCATCTGCGTCGTATATTTTCGAGCAAAACCTCTACGCGCGTAAACGCATTACCAATACTAGTTAACAAGCGGCGTAGTATTGTTTCAAACTATCCAACCACAAATTCGGAGCCCGTTAACCTCAATCGCTGCCATGAAACTAGAGAAAAAATGCCCCAAAACAGCGAGCGACACGCTAAAACATATGATTACAGTTGTACGCAACGCGAATAAAGAACGGCAGATTTAGGAGAAAAGCGTGACCAGCGTTAACGGCGAACATAAACCTTTCACGATTAATTAACGACGCCATTTCGGCGATTGCCTGGCACGCTATTAATGTATGCAAATATATGTAAGGCAAGGCGCAGCGGTGGTATTGAGGTTTGCAATCGGCGCTTCCTTCATGGCTTAACAAAGCTAATTATATATCGAGTCAAATTTAAACAAATCACTAAATAATACGCAATACAATAACGTCAAGAAAAGTTTGTCAACTATAGCCCCTACTATAACAGTAATGTTGTTTGCTAACCAAGTTGCTTTTCACTGCGCTACGGTTTGAATTATTTTTCATTAGCGTACTACACAATGTCGTTTGTGTATTTGTGTAGTATAGCAATATATATGAAAAACGAAACGGAAAACGAGTCAAACTGATGAAAACGCAGCAAAATGTGCCTTTCTATATTCACACTTGCCAAACACACACGCTAAAGCGCGTGAAAACGAGCAGGACTTTTTTAAGGACTGCTTTGCAGCTTACTGTAAAACATGAAATTTCTGCGCGCATATAATTTAGGCAAATTTAGCAAATTTCATGCGGTAATACTCGCGCAAATTACAAGCGTGAAAATAAAGCTGTGGAAGCTCTATATAAACGGCAGTTCTGAAAAGAGCAAAAAATTAAGTGCAGCTAAATTTCTGAGACAAAATTTGATGTTTTACAGCATAACCACGCACCGCTGCTGCTGTTTATAAAACATAAGGCGCAGATAAACACCACAATATTATATACAGGCCCCAAATGAGCCGCTAGCTACACATGCAGTAATGATGTTAAACTATGCACAGATATATAGCGCGCGCAAAGGATCGCACCGAAGAACACTTAATTTAACTATACATTGCGTTCCACAAATTCCGACGCTAATATTTGATAATGGCTACGAATCTAGTATATCTGCAACAACAGTTGCAAACAAGAAAAACGCCAAACCAAAAAAATAGACGCTAAAATGTACGATAGACAAAGCAGTCGTTCGCTAGGGGCTGCCTTAAAAATTCTACACGAATTTCTTTATCAGACGATGCGTATGATGCAACACGCACACGCTGAAACAAAATATGGCGCATTTCATTCGAAAAAACAATAGATCTTAGATTGTCACTCACACACGCAACACATGTCTGCATTAGCAAATTCACGCATTTGCACATTTCCGGATGACCGTCATATTCGCAAACACACGAAACACGTTTGGTTCGCGCGTCAAACGTATTTCGCTACAAAACAGTTTGAAAAGCTCAAAAAATGGTCGAAAAGCACAGCAACAAAGCCCGCCAAAGAGCGTAATTTATACACAAACGTCAAATCAATACCCGGGCGCGTAACAAGAACTTACTGCTGCGAGCTGCAGATATCTACAGAAACAACGACAGGCCAACCAGCGGCCTACACAGTACCGAGTTACCGCTGCGCGCGACTACAATGTTTCACCGGCTCACAAAACGCCACTAAAAGACCGCAGTGATACCAACAATCCAGTTCCTATAGTGCGACGATACCAACAATCCAGTCCCACTGCCGCAGAGCATAGCAGAATTATAGTTTGACGACTGCAGGCTCACATAAACAGTGCCACACACTGTATACAGCTGCTACAGCGCTTAGGTAGCAGCTGCCACAGGAGCGAAGCAATCATTCGCGGCTCATCGGTTCGTTTCGAAACTGTCCTCAACATAACGCATGCAAACATTTCAATGCAATTAATTAAATAGTCACATTAGTACCTTGCGCGCGACACAGAGCAACAACCGCAGATCTACAAAGCCGTTACATATCGCTATCACTACATCATGCGACTACAGCTAACAATAATAATTTTTCAACTATTTTTTGAGCACCATAACATGACCGAAATCACGTTACGGCTAACATCAGCGATCATCAGCACTGTCATCAATCCAATATTACTTCTACTGCGAATACACTACGCTGAGCGTCATCTTGTCTGATCCATTTTAACGTAACATTCGTGACTCTCTTACTCCCATCAGTCACACAAGAGAAGAGAACTAATATCGTATCATAGCTGTAACTCTGCAGTGGCAATCTTCTCTGTCCTTCATTCTATTCTACAGAAAAAAGATTCTTATTTACCGTATAGCAATTAACACAAGAGAAGATCTTCTGTCCGTTCTACAGCCCAGCTGCAGCATATATGCGTAACAGTCCCAGAGGATATGCAACTGTTCACCAGAACGCTCATCGTCTGCTCAAAAACAAGTTGAGCACTGACACGGCGCGATATCAACACACACACTCAATCAAACATCACCAGCGCGCTGCATCGCCAAGGCGTCCACCGCGCTGGCGCCCCTTGCGTTCCCCCCAAAATGCAGCCCGTCACCGTAACCCCTCCCGACAAACCCAACGTCACCCTTCCCGCCGACCCCGGAGCCACTCCCATCGCTCATCAACCAGTGCGAGGCGTTCGGTTCTACCAAGCTCTCGGGTGCCGCTACTGTGACTCCGTTAGTAAGCACGATCGCCGAACCGTCATTCGTCAGCGATCTGTTTCCGGGTCGCTCAGAGGGAGGCGCAAGCGGGGGAAGGGGGCGCTTCTCAAGCGTTCGTTCCCTAGCCGTGGCGCTCAGCGCCCAGTCTGCTTGGTCGGTTGTAACAGAAGGCGTGAGCGGGGGGGAAGCCAGGACGGAGCCGGCCGGGCTCCTGTCTGGCGCGCCAGGGCTCGGCACAGCAGGGACGGCCATGCCGTCGTCGGACTTCTGTGACCGGCGCCGACGATACTCCAGCAGGGACACCTGCAGCAGCACTTTTGCTATAAAAATTCAGATTTAAATTTTTTAATCAAAAATGAATTAGAGTTTTAAACATATTACAGTCATAATTTATTTTAAATGGCAATTATTTGAATCGTATATAATTTGGCAGTAGTAGCAAGCATGAAAAGTATATTAAGATATAAATCAAAATGAGGCTCAAATCGCCAACCAATTTGATTACAATTTGATTACAATTGCAATAGATCTCAGCACGCGTTCATACAAACCAGCATAAAGGCAATCCAGCATAGACTTTTGTCTTCAGTTACATTAATCATTAACTTTTTCATTTTATAAATTGCTTTTAATTAACAATCTGCATACAAATATTCATTTTCAGATACCACTTTTTAAGCCCACAAACCGCAATGCAAATAATTCTCGTATTTGGTTATTTTCACACCTTTTTCTTGGCCGACTGTGTCGCGGCCGGTTGTGATTCGACTGGCAGGGACCAGGAAGCCATCTCCGCTGACCCCACGAACCCCGATCTCACGACCCCCGACCCCACGACCCCCGACATAACAGTCATCGGTGCCGTCCAAACAGATTCGTTGTCATGACGACCCTCGAGCGAATACGATGTCACCATCCCCGTCACCGACACAGCGTCGCTTGCAAGCCGCAGGCTGCTCCAAGCCGGCGCTACTTCTCTTTCTCTTGTTGGATTACATGCGCCGTTCTCGCGGTCTGATTCCTGCTCCACCGGGCCAAGCCGCCGCCCCCACGATCGATCGTTCGACGCGTACCTCTCCAACAACGCTACTTCTCGACTCCCCTGCCAACTATTTTGCTCCAATCTGTCGCCCAAGTCGTTCGAACCCACTTGCCTGTCGTCGCTGAGCGTTCGCGAAGCCTCGACGTCATACCGGGTTCCAGGAACTCCTGTCATCGATACAGTTTCAGCTGCATCGCCGCCACGCTCAGCCCCATCGTTCAATGTCCGCTGTACAAGATCATTGTTGGGTGGGATGGATGAGAAATCTTCTCTGGTAGCAAGGACGATGGTGCTTCTCACATTATTGGGTTTCGCATCCGAAGCATCAGGCTCGCTTTTTTCCATGCGAGGATCGACTCTATCGCAGGAGCTGCCTTCGTCACTTTTAGTCCGCACAGACGACGTCTCCAAGCCACCACAAGCGCTCTCCCACACACCAGACCCACGCGCTCTAACAGCCTCATATTCCGTCGCACCTGAATTCTGTGCTGGAGTCTCGGCGATGCCCACATTATCGTGGGTCCTTGTTACCCCTTCGTCGCTCAACCTACAGCCATCGCTTGCAGCAGGCGCACCGGTCCAACGCTCCGGACCAGCATCGATAGGACGCAAAATCTCGCTATTTTCCGGTGCGATGTCCAACTTGGACACCTGAGCTTCCACCCGCGACACTCCACAACTGGAGAGAATGTCCTTCACGGCATCATCATCACCGCCAGTCCAACATTTATCCCTCGACGCACCAATTACAACGACATCATCGTTTACTTCACAACTATCGCAAGACGTCAACGGGCGGTCCGACAGAAACCGTGTATTGTTACTCGCCGTAGCAGGAGCTAAAGACGACTGAGGAGCACTCCCCTCACTATCTAGAGACCGACTGCTGATGTCGTCAAGGTGACGCCCGTCGAATAATAGCGCCCCGGACCGTGTGTCACCCGCAGAGCTAGCCAGGAGAAAACTGCCATCAGTGGGCTGATCCTTTGGGGTGTCCTGGATCCCGGTGGGGGAGGCGCGCTCGTTGGACTGGTCGTCCATAGGGGAGGGGGGCAGGGGGGGAAAGCTCTCCTCACTCATCGACTCACGCGCCAGCCGACGCTTCTTGAGCGGCGTCACCAGATCTGTGCACGCACATGTATACGGTAACACACACACAGTACAAAATACATCAGTACAGAAAATATTGTCAAGCGTTAATTAATCAGCAAATCCAACCAGACCTCTACCTAAAATCAACAAAGGCCTCTTCTCAGTTAGCGAGTAAGTGCAGTCTGCCAGTGCACCTGATTACACATTCAGAGTTCTTAATCGATGTAAATGACAAGATAAAACAATCTCGTAAATAGTAAACGCATTCCGCCGCAAACCCCGCTCACTGTCAAGCGCAGATCAGACGCATTACAAAGCTAGCGGTCTTATTATATTTTCATTTTCTTCTCGGCTAACATGCTACTCACCGCTGGGAGAAAGGGTAGTCACAGCAGCAGCAGCAGCAGTCGCAGCAGCAGCAGAGGGGGCAGTTGCAGTTCCACCCGCCCCCCCCAGCCCCTCATCAAACGATGGGGGGAGATCACTGCCATCCAACATGGCCTGATGTAGCCAGCGCTGCAACACAAGCCATAAACATGCAAGGGATTTGCAAAAAAGAAGGCCAGTGCCACATTAACTATCTGTAAAAAAAACTGTCGTTTCCAATTTATGGAACACTACCAACGCTGTTGATAACAATACAAATCACACTGCAATAATTATTATTCATTAATAATTTCTCACAAACTGCTATTTAAATTTATATTTCAATTTCTTAAATTCATCATAAAAAATATTGGAAACCGCCCAGACTAACTTTCTTAGCGAAGCCGCGGTTATTATCCGCCGCCGGCTGAATCGCCGTCACCCCCGCCGCCTCGGCTCCAACCTTTGACCCCTGTGTCGCCCCTCCGCCCATCGACAGCGCGATCGTCGAACCACTTCTCCTTCTCAGGCGACTCAGTGGGCCCTCCGCCAGTACGACGTCCCCGGTGGGGGTCTGGGGAATATGGCCCGATGCACCATTGGGGAAGGAGTTAGAATCCTGGGTATCAGTTGAAGGAGTGGTGTGTGAACGGGGTAATTCAACCCTCGGCCCCTGCTCCTCTCCCACCCCTGCACACCCATAAGCCTGAGCCGCCACAGGCAACAACGTCAAATTCCCCGATTTGACGCAAAGAGGGGGCGCAGCGGCAGCGTTTGACGGGGGGGAAACAAGCAGCAGTCCCGACGCCATGGCAACCAAAGCCGCGGCGGCCTCCGCCTGATTCGAATCGGGGCCCGAGTCAAGCGATGATGGCTCTGCCGGCCTGGCGGGGGGCAAGGGGGGGCCCAACGGAGGCGTGTGGGTCCCTGAGGGGGGCGTGTGAACGAGGGGGGCTTGGGAGGGGGGCACAGGGGCAGCAGCAGCGGAGGATGAGCTTGGCCTGTGGGGCAGAATAACAAGAGCACACCGCCGTCAGAAAATTAGCATAGATATGATAATCATATGCAAAAGCGCTGTATCCATTTTCTAATCATGTAACAAAAGCTTATTATCTGAATAAAAGTATGTCTTGTCTCTTTTGAGGCTGTTTAATGCATATTTACGATTATGTACAGTCAATCAACAAATATAATAATCAAATACTCAACTTAATCAACAGCAGAGTAAAATTCATACCAATTCCTTACCTAAATTCAAATGTTCCAAGGTCCTTTTTTAACTTCTAGCAGCACACAGTGACACTCAATACCATAATTATATTTGAATACCGTCACAAGTTATAAGCAAGACCCTTCAGCAGAAATCGAAATGCAAGTCACATCATAGATCAGAACGAGACAATACCTCCTGCTGTTGGAAGGATGTCGACCCTTGCGACCTTTCCCACCCCTGACCTCGTCCTTGACCTCTCTGTCGCCCTCTGTCGCTTCTCGCTCAAACTGCAGTAGCACAAAATCAGTATTCGTCTGTTTAGCAAGAAATAAAATATTCTTATAGAAAACAAAAATTATATCAAAAATCTAAAAACGCACCAGCCAATTGTAATAATTTGCTAAATAAAAAGGACATCATTTAAAAAGTAGTCACATATGTGATTATGCTTCAACACCCGAATTGTGTCTTGGAAGCGGAGGCTTCAAGCCTCTGCTTAAAACTGAATTGTTTATGAAATCAAAGGCAGCCTGGACTCAATACAGCGCACTGCAAAATCTGCCTTTCTATATCTATAATTAACATTTCTGACAAAGAGGCATACAACTGTCATACCATCAGCTCTGGCTTCACTGCAGTCAACAGCCCATCGGCTGCAGCCATCAACAACTCCGCGCCGGTCGGCTTTCTATCTGGCCCTGGCGCGTACTTCTGCTCGTCCTTGTACTTCTGCTCGTCCTTCCGTTTATCCCTGTGCACGCCGCCGCCCTTGTGCCACCAGTCCTTCTCGTCGTCCTTGTGTTCGTCCCTCTGCTCGTCTCTGTGCCGCCTGGCCGCATCGCGCCTGGCTCGCTCCTCTGATCTGGCGAGTCGATCGAATGCCTTCTCGATGGCCTCGAGCTTCTTCTCTTCGCGCGTCTACAGACAGTTAAATAGAGAACCTGTAATAATATTAACAACAGAGACAACTTAGAGCAGCAGTAAATGGTTATCCTATATGATTTGATCTCATGTTAATTTCACCAACGCATTTCGCCGTGCCGTTGCCAGTGTCGAGGAGTTAAGTGTTTTCACGCGTCTCTGGGATAAGTGGCATAGGACAAATTTTGCATGTGAGAAAGAATACAAATGGCTAATATTTCATTCGCATCAAAAATACTTTGTCCAAATGACTTCAGCGACGATTCATTTCAAGAACTTAATGAACTGCTGAACCATGAACTTCACTACAATCCATTCAAATCGAGCATTAAACTATAGCTAATTTACAAATATCAGCATTTAGCTTCGCAATCACGCTTGGATACTATAAGCATCGCACACAATATATAGACCAATTGGCCATCATAAATAATATCAGACAAGATAATAAGTTTCTCACCAAAACCTTCTTGTTCTTGCTCTTTCCTCCCTCGTCACTGTCGCTTGCCGACAGATTCTGCGTCGTACCGCCGTTAAACCCACCCCCTGAGCCGTTAATCCCTCCGGCTTCCGAGCCGTTCCTCTGCTGAGCCGACGGCTGCTGAGCCGACGGCTGCTTCGTCAGCTCTGGGTAAACCCCCTGCGCAGTCGGCAGACTCGCGACCCGGGGTCGTAACCGTGGCGACGGCTTGCCGGGGAGAAAATTTAAAGGTTCGGTTTTGAGCAAGGGGGTGGGAGGAAGCACCGTCTGTATCGAAAACAAATCAAAGATGGAAATAATCGCCGAACAATAAACAAATAAAGAATTAATTATATACAAGCAGTCAACTAATATAAAACGCGCAGATTTTCAGAAAAAACTTATCGTATACAATTAACTAGATCGCATCATTCTACCGGCAAGCTAAGTTTCATAACTACAAAAAAGCCAAGATCCAAACTAATTTCAAGTCTGTCATCTTACTAATTAAATCTAACAAGTAGGTCCAAAAATATTAAAGATCAAAAAAATATTGGCATCCTCAAAAATCATCAAAAACTAGTTTGAGGATTGGCTAAGAAGGAGTCTTTCTATACATTACATTTAAATTACACAGTAACTACATATATAATTCCGGTCTCGCCACAATGCCAAAAAATCACCATATTTGAAATCCAACCGGCAACATCAGAAACCATATAAAATATAGGAAAAAGATTCTATGGCTAAACAACAAAGGATTAAGACTTCAGTTGACCTAGGACCACTTACATCGCCGGTGTCGTCGAGATTGCCGGACAATCGACGATGCTCCTGCTGCAGAGCTCCCTCCACAGGGAAAACCCGACCGGGGGGTGGGGCAGGCTTGCGAGGGGAGGAGTGGGGAGACAGATCGTCATCAGTGGGTGGGGGGTGTAGTAGGGCATCGGCAGACTTGGCGGATCGGCGCTTGTAAGCAGCGACAGATCTGCGCCAGTGACAGACAGTAGGAATTTATGCACTTCGTTCTTCTATCAACATTTAGATAAAGATCACCAAAGTTTTGAGCGTTAACTAAAAACCGTTGCATCTTATGTATTTTCTTATTTTGTTTTTATTGTAGTACTCTGATCCTCACTACGGAAATTAGATAATTAGACATTATTTACCAATAGCAATAGACTTTTCCGCAAAGAATTCACGATAAGAATTCACTTGAAACAGAAAATTGCTTTCAATAAAAGCTCAGTCATGAGGCAATAATCTGTTTTTCACCGCGGCTGGCCCGTAGAGGAGTCTCGACGTCGAAACTTTGCCACCGGACACGAGACACGCGTGCATGCACACTGCACCGCGTACCCACTGCACACACGCACAATAAGGATACATTGTTTGTTGTCTACGAGCAGAGTGGCACGTTGGGGCAAGAATGTATAGATGAGTGGATTGAGGAAACACCACACACCACCACATGAAGAAAGCCAATAGCAACAAGCAGCAGTAACAGCAAATGCGCCACAAAACAAACTCTCTGCAATGAATATTCTTATATAGTTCATATATATTCTTACACACATGTAAACCTTTCCTACTTTGTCAAATGCCTATATTTACTTGCAATCCTCAATTATCTGACCCAACGTTACTGCCTTTCAATATGACTAAACCTAGAACACAAAAATCTCAACAAATAAAGGTCGGCAGCTAGTCAAAGATGAGACAGTTGGCAGCGCTGACCACTTGTGGTGGTTGAAGTCAAAGGGGATGCTGATCTCCGCCCCTCGTACGATGCTCTTTGTGGCGTAGAGAAAGAACCGCACGGTGCCGCTACTGGTGTCGAACACATGACGCACCTGCCACAGCACAGTGGCAATCGAGCGAAAAATAGACGGTTAAAATATAGTATAAAATAATATAATATTAATAATAACAAAACAAGTATAATCATAGTATAATATAATATACTACAAAAATATAATAAAATACAAACGGCTTCAATCGGAATAAAAACTAAACTAACCTCCTTTTTATCGTGCAATCTGTTCATGTCCATCTGTTCGCACAGGTTTATCTGTTTTGGCTCTGATCAAGAATGCTGGAGCCGGGCTTTTAGGGCCGGATGCCCTTCCTGACGCCAACCAAATAAATAATTATCTGGCACGGGGTTAGCAGCTAGTGACACTTGCGTATTTAACGGCCCTCTCTAACACCTGTTTCACATCTATTAGAGAACAAACTGTCACTTGCACACACATACGCGCCTTAGTGGTCACATTCTTCGTGGAAAGAAGAGGCAGGCCATTTGCAGCCACCGACACAAGGCCTCACGTGCCCACACCCCTATAGGGGCCATAGAAATAAATTGTCACCCGATATGATAGTAAAGCACTTGAAAATAGAAATAAATTGCTGATAATGTACTTGACACTAAATACAACCTCAATTACTAGTCTATCTTTTTATTCTTTAAAAAATTGAATGTCTAAGTTGATATTACCAGCCACCTAGGCTCTGGGCACAAAGCATTGTCAAAAATTACTATCCAAGCCGTAGGGTCTATCATTTTTATTTTTAAAGAAATTTATTATGCGTACCGAAATACTAAGATAAAATAAATCTACTAAATACGTCAATACTTTTGCTACCCAGAGTGAGTTACCTCGGCATTAGGCGTGCAAGATCGGCGCACAAATCGCGCGTCGCTGCCACGGTGCGTCGCGTCGACGCAGAGGTCCAGTGTGTCCGGTCGAGAGTCCAGTCGGGCCTCGTAGAACAGAACGTACGGCTGGGCTCTGAAAGCAAGAGCGGTGACATAAAGTTCTACAGCAAATCTATTTACCAGAAACATGCGCATAAGCGCGCAGCATTCTTAGCGCGTTAATAAGCGCAGCGTGGTCAGACGTGCTAACTGCCAAGTGATGATACAATGCTCCAAGGCCAGATTTTTCAATCAAATGTTAAGATTCAAATCCGAGATCAAGGATCAAGGTTGTTCAATAGAGAATTATTCGAATGATCTTAGATAATTTAATTAACTCGCCATAAATAGCGAGTTATAATTATGTGTGACAATAAGAAAGATTGCTTGCTATTGACAAGTATCAGGTAATTGAGTGACATGACTAGCCCATTTCTAATGATCACTGTGCACAGCTAGCACGCGCAACTGCGCATACATATATGTGCGTAGCATAGCTAGTAGTCATATCGTATAGTAGTATATCGTAGTCGTATAGCAGTCAGCCAGTCACAGCGAGGGTAAAGTGGAGGGGTGAGTACCGCATGTAGAAGACCGCGTCGTCGAATTGGTCACGCAGCATCACGGCGCCGATGTACTCAGCAAGCGCCTGATTGGTCAGCAGGTCCTCTGTGGCCTCCAGGCCCTGCACACACAACCAATCACAGCGCACGCTGCCATCAGACAGGAAAACGGGCATTAAATATTTAACATTGCTTCGCAAACTAGGCTGTTTGAGTAACAACACGTTTCTTCTTCTTTTAACTATCGTCAGCCAACGTTATTCCTGTAGCAGCATATCTCAGAGTAAATAGACAAATGCTAGCACTAAAGAAATAATATTTAAAATCAGTGACTGGCTAAATACACAAAGAAAATGAACTGCTGCTCATTATCGTGCAACAAAAATGGAGTCTTCTCGTTGAATAAATAAATAAACTTATGCGAAAACCGTATCAGGTCTTAAAAAAACATTGCAAAAAATTAAACATAAATTTGCAGCCAATTCTACATCAGGGAAACAAAAAAAATTCCCAAGCAGGGAGTCGACATCTCACCAGCTGTCCATTGGGCTCCACCTGACCCACGCAGCAGGGCTGGTACCCCCCCACCCCCCGCCGATTCAACATCGGCACCCCTTGCTCCCCTC
>JAQIWG010006623.1:0-13130 GCA_034695025.1 Chamaedrilus cognettii | reverse complement strand
GGCAACACAGGCATCATCCCTAGTCCACCCAGGCTGAGATAGAGACCAAGGCCAAGAGGGAAGGTCATGTCGGTAGAAGTATGAAAGCCTTTTAGTACATCGTCCGTTTTAGTTCAACCTTACTTCTTAATACTGTTACTCTGTACACTTGTTATATGTAACCCGTATTCTACGCCAATTAAACTATTTCATGTATCATGTATTCGGCAGTATTGTGGAATTTTTTTTTGCTCAATCATATTTGAATCGAGGCGTTAACATTGAAAAAGAATAACGATAAAATGCATAAATTGTGGTCGTTACAAACACAACTTTAGTCAAAATCGATCAACTGCGCTTACTAAATTCTGCGTTGTAAAAGTCATTTTGTACAAACGGAAAAAAGCAGAAAAAAGTTTATAAACGTCTCGTCATTATTTGAATTGTGCACCATTTGATCACAAATCTATTTATGATGTTATTTTTGTACTGCCTCGATGATGAATAAAAGATTTATATACTACCAGACTTGCAAACATTCAAATTTGATGCGCCAAGTTGTCCACTAGTCATTTGTGCATTACCAGTAAGTAACACTGTTCTGCATGATAAATAGCCAACTTTGATACTGTAAAACATGAAATTTAGCTGCATGTTATTTTTGCAGTTTTACCTTTTATAAATTTAGCTGCGCTTAATTTTCCGCGCTCTTGAGAACTGCCCGTTATATATAGCAGCTGCAGCCTTTATGCGCATGTGATTTTTTCAAGTTTTACCGATTCGCAAAATTCATCAAAATTTCATGCACGCCAAAGTTTCATGTTTTGCAGCATATCGCTGTTTATTATTTCATTGAAAAAAACCAATGATAGATATAACATCAAAATAACACATTTATGTGTTCATCCACTAAGAAGTGTAATTTTACACTTGTATAATACTTAATATTAATAATAATAATAATAATACTTAATATTTTACATCTGATGAAAAATAACAGTGGTCAAGCAATAAGATTAAATTAGAGGCTACTGCAACCAGGGTCAAATCTAGCCCTGACAAGGCATGCATAGCGTTACACCAGCTCCATCCAAAATAGGCATAGTGCAACTGCGACCTTACGACCTTTAAAAACTGCGTAGGCATGATTTTCAGACGTAATGAACCGTAACTACCACACAGCTGTTCAACAGGTACCTAATTATGGCATAAATTAGGTACCGAGTCAATCTTCAGAAGAATTAATGATTCGATTCCGTGTATACTTAGACAACGAAATTCAATTCTAATTGTTTAAGCTGCTGCACCTAGAAGTAGAAATAACACTTTTTACAAATCTTAGCCGGCAAGTGATGTTAATAATAAATAAATCTACTCAAAGCATGTATCAAACGCTGAGCATTAAGTTAAACATAAACAAAAAGAATTAGAAGACAATACTTTAACTGTGAATAAATATCTCAACGTTCAGCTGATATAATGTAACAAAAATATTACCAAGTATATAACAGAATGGCAAAGCCAAATTGTTGAATTTTTAAGCCAACAATTTTTTTAACGAAAAGTTTACATGAAAATAAAATATTGGCAAAATCCGATATCAGCACGAATTGATATCGCACTTCTGATCTATTCTTGATTGAGCACTAAATAAAATTTAATATAAGATCATAATTATTACCGCCGCTTACTAAAGTGTTACTACTTGGAATGCAGTGACGATGCGACTTAACAAAAATATGTTCTAAAATTAAATATGATACCACAAACTTAGCCGGTATCATAATCAGATGGCGTTCAAAACATGCTACTTTACAAAAATTCAGCTAACAAGAGAGACAAACAACATACGACATAGATTTTCATAGAATAGACGACCAAAATACAATCTTGAAAGCATCCATATTGTCATTCTAAAAATCAACCGCTAAACTCAAAGACTACAGAACATGAACTGGACCTCGTACTGTCTGCCAGCGACCCTGACAGAAATGACTCCTTAAAGCCGCCATTTTGCCACTCGGTTTACGTAGCTAATGGCTTGCAGCCCCGTGAGGGCGAAGGGTTGCACTGAAAATCTATAGCCTAATAAACTGAGTGGCAAGATGGCTGATCGTTCAGGTCGTTTGTGATTACTGTAAATCATGACATTTTCGCGTGCATGTCATTTTGGCAAATTTCACGAATCTGCAAAAACTTGCAAAAATAACACGCGTGAAAATAAAGCTGCAGAAGCTATAATGGGCAATCCTCAAAACACTAAAATAAGCGTAGCAAAATTTTCTAGAGGCAAAACTATGAAAATAACATGCAAGTAAAATTTAATGTTTTACAGTACAGAGATGTTCAGTTTTTGTTCTGAAGTCTGTGGCTAAACTGCTACACTGCTTCAAAACCCACATCTTGCCTAAACCTTTATCGCTGATCACTAGGCAACCACTGGTCGCAAGCGCATCAGCTGAAAGACGAGGTTGGCGATCTTTTCGTAGGTGAGGAACATAAGCGCGGCCATTGCGACCGTCTGAGTGAGCTTCGTCTCGAGACCCTTGTACAGACCCTGCCAGCCTTGAGTCCTGCGCACAGGGCACAAACCCTTGTACAGACCTTGCCAGCCTTGAGCCCTGCGCACAGGGCACAGTGACAATGTGCAAAATGAGTCGGAGAAAATTTGCGATATCTAGCTTATGCTTAGAATCAAGTTTTGTTTTTGATTTGTTTTTTGTATTTTAGGGTCCGTGTGTAGCACAAAGACTATACAGTCCGGTTCTGTGCCAGGGAGCCAGCGCAGAACCGCTCCCCCTTCTTTAGTCGCCCTTTACTACTTGCCCTGGGAGCTCTAGGCTGATGCTCATTATGTAATGTAATTATGTAATAATGTAATGTAATGATATAATCGCCTGAAACAAGTGGGAGACAGTGTGGAGCCTACCGTATAATGGTACGGAAACACTGCAGCATGGTTTCTTTCGTTCCCTTGCCCGACTGTAGAAGAGAAAACAAAAAGAACGTCAATGATGCCAGCCACAATATATTCAAAGCTTGTGTTAAACAAAGTTATAGAGCATTAAAAAATTCAACATTGCATAGAGCATCTGTGGGTCCACAACATTGTGGAAGTCTGCTCGCTGATAAAAAGCACTGAACAAAGGTAAACAGCAGTTATTGGCTTTATTGCTAAATTTACCATGCACACACTATACCATTATAAAGGACACAAGCTATGTTCATGTACGAATTCATGCAAACGCTAAACTTCACAGATCCTGAACTTAAAATCTCTGGATGCGAATTAGATCAATGCAATCTTTATACCGCACAATAAATTTAATAAAATGTAAGTAATTTTTCGAAATTAAATAAACATAAAAAAGTAAATTAAAATAGCGTTGCAAGGATATATTACACAAATAATCATTAATGAAATATCCTTGAGGTTCATTGAATCTAAAACACTAAACGACAGAAGCTGCATACTATTAACTTGCACATAGTTAGGATAAATCATAAGAGAATATTCAAAAATAATGAACTAGGTCACGAGGACACCGACCCGAAGTCTGGACTGAACGACCTGCACCGGGTAGGTAACGAAGGTGGCGGCCATCTTGGCAAGAGCGCCCATCAGGAAATACGTGAGGCCAGACAAATCCTGCGCCACTCGACAAAAAATTACAGGTTAAATAAACCATATATAAAATAGGATATAACAAAAAGAATAAACTATATTATAAATTTAACAGATATTTATTCTAGTTGCATAGCAAATACAGAAAAATAAAAAACACTTCATATTTTTTGCATCGATTTCTTTGTTATTTTTGCACAATTGCAATGTTTTAGAAAATACACATGTATAAGAAGTTGCAAACTAATTCAAATTAAACAAAACACTGAAAATTTATAATAGCAGTTATGCGTTAATGTTAACCTCTCTTCGTCGCCGAGGAAGCTTCCTAAGGTAAGAGTTGAGATATGTCTGTACTTGTCCCCAAACTCTGATACACACCTGCTGGCCGAGGGTCCGCTGAAGGTTGCGCTTGAGTGCCTCGTAGACCATGAAGTGGACGGCCGGGTTGGATGCGAGGACGATCGACGGAATCGTGCTGCTCCACAGGCTGCGCACTCCCTCACGACTGGCAATACCGCAAAGCGCGTCTGCAGCACACATGCCTTCCGATCTACACAGACTGCGCACTCCCTCGCGGCTAGCTATACCGCAAAGCGCGTCTGCAGCACACATGCCTTCCGATCTACACAGACTGCGCACTCCCTCGTGACTAGCTATACCGCAAAGTGCGTCTGCAGCACACATGCCTTCCGATCTACACAGACTGCGCACTTCCTCACGACTAGCTATACCGCAAAGCGCGTCTGCAGCACACATGCCTTCCGATCTACACAGACTGCGCACTCCCTCGCAACTAGCGATACCGCACGGCGCATCTGCAGCACACACGCAGCACCTACTACGCGCTCGATAAATAATGTAGCGTGTTCGTAAGCAGTATGCATAGATAGATATGAGAAAGGGAATAGATTGAACATCATTATCGAATAGATTGAACATCATTATCATATGTCACCGCGGTCTATAATTAAACGACCCAACTAATTCAGCTGACGATGCTTATTGCCAGAGAGAATTATTGCAGAAAATTAGCTGGATTGTGTAATTATTGGCCACGATGTACACTGGAAAATGAAGTAGTTCATATACTGAAGGAAAATGTAATGTTCAGTGAAGCAAAAAGCGAAACTGCGCACGCTACACACACTAACACACACTATAAACACAAAATTTTCAATGCAAAAACACTATCTTTATTCTCTCACTCTCACCCATGTAAACATCATATTGACCTACAGGGCTCGGCTTGGTTCTTTAAAAAATGTGCCACTTTGGCGTCAAACTGTTGTTTTTTTCGCCACTCACAATTTTTTTTCATCAAAAATGTTTTGAAATCACTTTTTGCAAACTCACATATTCGCAGACAAACTGCTGCTCAAATTAATTTATCCAGCATAGCAACTCGATCGGTGAACTTCACCGAATATATTTAACCAGAATTTGGCATTCATCAGCGAAATACAACTCAATTTAGTATCGCAGAAAAGATCAGGTGCAAAAAATTTGCCAAAGTTTTTCCGCCAATCTTAAAAAACATTTGCCAATTCTGATTTTCTTTTGCCACTTGGCGAATTAGGCTCTATGCAGGCCGAGGCCTGTCGACTTACATTAATACTGACTTCATTTCAACAAAGCAACAGGCCATTATTTGGATACCATCTAATTGTAACGACGATCTATCGTAAATATATATTGAGTATTATAACCAAGCATTTTTTCATATTTTTCTATGCGTACTGCATAGGATACTGCGAAAAAAAGCGTGTGAAATTTTTTTCCCAAAGCATTAGTAATTATCTCAAAACAAATAAAATAGCTAATATAACGCAAACGCTTACCAAACATTCCATTGTAATGAATCGTCGCGGGATTCACATCACCCGCCCCAGCATGCTGCTCTCTCGCCCCGACCTCGTGACTCGACCTAAATCTCACTCCGTGACTCGAACTAGATCCAACACCGTTGGCCGTCGGGCCGTTCTCATTGGTCGACTTCCACTTGATGCCCTGAAGCTTTAGACGAGTGTTTGCGACCCACAGCGGAGTCGTGATGACGACGTTCGCCACGCCTGATTGGACGAACAGCAAGAATACGGGTCACAGCGCTTACGCCTGTGAGCTTAAAACAACAATAGTAGTAATCATTTTTTGATAACTTTTAGAGCGCTGTAAAAAGACCAAAATTATCACAAGGGCGCTGTACACAAACCATAATAATGGAGATCAGAACAATTGCATTTCATCAATACTAAGACACATGAATGACGCACATAGCTAAAGCTGTTGGAGATATGACCAGTTCATAAAAGCCTACTGTCAAGCCAAATTTAAGTCAGTTAGATCTGTGACACGTTATCAGTGAGGAAGTCGCCAACAAATTTGAACCACCCTGCCAAAGGGTGCTGTAATAATGAGATATATACGACAGAGATCTGAACCGAAGCCTGCCGGAAAAAATGCCAGACTTGTGTCCGCGATGTCCAGATTAAGAACACACTGACACAATGTACAGTGTTCCCACTCATTTAAAGCATCAAAATTCCCTGACTTTCCCTGGCCTTTCCAAGTTGGATTTAAAAAATGTACGTCCATTAATCATTACTCGCAGCATCGGCATTTATAAACTGGATACAATGCGTTGCTGTGTAGCTACCTGTATTACGGTACCCGCATAAACAATTTGAAAGCCTCTCTGAATACAACTGCAGATATTAAAAAATCTTATTGCCAGAGTCACATCATGATCAAATTTCGTAAACCAGAAATCCAGCGCAAATTAACCACATAGTTACCAGTCAGTTTAGAACGCTACCAGCAAGGAAGGCGAGGAGGAGATCCTTGGCCGGGTAGGGCTTCGTTCCACCGCTGTACGAGTAGAGCTTGAGGCCGTTGAAGACGTAGAAGTAGACAAAGTTGGAGCAACAGATGCTCGTCACCACCGGGAACCATCCGCGATACAAGCCTTGCCTATAGATATCAAACATGCGTGATACAGACATTGTCTGTGCAGACATCAAACATCTGTAATACAGGGCAGCCCTGTCTACATACAGCAAACGGACGTGATACAGGTCTTGCCTGCAAACATCAAACATCCGCGATACAAGCCTTGCCTGTTAGATATCAAACATGCGTGATACAGGCATTGTTTGTGCAGATATCAAACACTGTAAAACATGAAATTTTTGTTGCATGTTATTTTCGTGTTTTTGCCTCTCAGAAATTTCGCTACACTTAGTTTTCGCGTTTTTGAAGACTTCCCATTATAATAGTTTCTGCAGCTTTATATTTGCTGCATGTAATTTTCGCGAGTTTTCCTATTTTGTGAAATTCGCAAAAATTACATGCCTTGCAGTTCCGTAGTTAATACGGCATGCGAATTTTTGGAATTTCAAGATATATGCTTCATTAAACACATCGTACATACGCATCGATTTATATTTTATGAAATTTTGATTAATTTAAGCACGCATCTACATTGCATCTTGCATTAGTCTACTTTTTATAAATTTTGTTCCCACACTTTTAATCAAGTACCAAAAATGACGATTAGTGATTCATTCAATTACTGCAAAAAATCAAAAATCGTATTGTATTACTATTTAATTACAGATCACCGATACTTACAATCCCTCTTCATCCAGAATATCTTTCACGACGATGTAAGAATGTTCCGCCTTCTGATGGTCATCGACTGCAAGCAAATGCTCACATAATCTACAACTGTTCTTGTACTATTCAGAATTAGAACACACTTCAAACCATCCAGGAAAAAAGGCAAACCAAGACACAAGAAGACAGACACGTGGACCATGTTCGTGGAATTGCCTTTGATACAAATGTAACAGCATATATGAGCCTAATGTACTAAGGTATTTGCAAAAGATATATTGACTAAATCATGTCAAATATTAAACCATACTATAAATCTATGTTTATAAGCGAGAATTTATGTGTTAATGTGTCCTTGTGTTTGTCATCTCGATGCATTTGCTAAATTTTAGTTTGTAGATAACGACAGGAAATTTGCACAGATGGCGAGTATGACTGGGGCAGTACCAGGGGCGTAGCCACGGATTTGGCGGTGAGGAGGAAGAAATTTTTAACAAAACTTTTTTCCCCAAAAGTCCCTTCTCGACCTTCCAAAACACCAAAAGGCTCTTTCGTGCAGAACTCATGCACGAGTGGTGGTGGGGGAGGGGTGTTGACTTAATTTTTATTCTATTTAAGGTCCTTCTTTTCTCTTCTTTCCTGTAGGGGACCAACCATAAATCATGGGGGGGGCCACCATTCATATCTTTTTTATTCACTTTTTCCTTGGGGGGACCAACATAATTATAATATATGCATTTTCGAAGGGGACCACCATTTTTCACGGTGACGCCCTGGGGAGGACGCGTCCCCCCCGTCCCTTAAGCGGCTACGCCCCTGAGCGGTACATCCGTCAAAAAGTAATGCAGGTGTCTGTCCTAAGGGGGAGCTCAGCGAGCACAGAAAAACTCGTGTAGAGCAAAATGGAAATCCGTTTTGTCGTAGATGACTAAAGAAGTAGAATAGTTTCATCTTGTTATCCAATCCGCAAATAGACGCAATAGAATCACAAATGATCTTATCGAAAAATATCAACGCAATAATTATGGAGTTGTTGATTTCATATGAAAGCTATACCATATATTACAACATAAATTTAGACTGAATTGGCTGCAAGCCGCTGAAAATAAAACGTGCCCAACAGGGGCTCATAGGACATACTTCGGCATAATATCCAGTCAGATGTATAGCATATTAACAAATCCATTTCCTGTGATGATTTCTATAATCAGAAGTGAATCATGTGACAGATGAAGACCTACCATAAAATTAATCCAACATCACACCTGATGTCATCCGCTGACATCAGTTACGATCATTTTTAAGAATTAAGACTCATTCTCATCCACTACAACGGATGAGAAATAAGTTTGGCACAATTACATGACGACAAGCGTCGCGAGTTTTGACAATCAATATTTGCTTTACCGTAATGACAAAACGTTATTGAGCTACATGCCGGTGGGGAGCCGGTCATGAAAGCACTCCAGCACTTCTTCAACAAAATCCACAACCAAGTAGTGGTTCCTGAGGAGAGAGTGGGGAAAGGCTATCATAATACCAATATATAAAAAAACTGATAAAACTAAACTCAAAAACTACTGGAGAATAAGTGTAATAAGTATAGCTGCCCAGGTAATCAATGATCCCCCCTACTCAACAGCAGTAGGTAATCAATGATCCCCCCTACTCAACAGCAGTAGGTAATCAATGATTTCTTTCAACTCAACAACAGTTTGACACAAAATACGCAAAAAATTAGCATTCAAAGCTCATTATAGCATTTATTTGAATTGCTCTTATTTGCTTTATTCTCGTCTAGTCCTTCAACTCTAGTCATTGTGCAATTGTAATTGCCCAAATTGTAATTTTATGTTGCATTTACCATATTGTTGGTTTATCCTTAGTGTACCAATCATACATTTTATCAACGCTATTCGTCAGTATCACGCTTCTATTTATTTTAACCCTGGCGCAATATGACTGCGTCGAAGCGCCGTTAAACAACACACAAACAAACATCACCGCAAAGCGTCGTACGGTACCTAGCACTTACCCTGTAGTCTGGTTCTGGCCGTATCGAGGGGATAAAAGGCTGTAATCGCCACAACGCTGCCCTGTGAAATATAACGCAGTTAGCACTAATCAGTCTGCATTAGATGCCGCAGATGTCGCACGTATACAGGATGACCTAACTGCCTTTTTGTAATCTATAGTGTTCATGTTTTCACACAAGTTAGACGTTTTGCGCCCTGTTGAAGACTGCAGGAGCTGGACGCCCTTCCGGTCGCAAATCAAATAAATAATTATCTAGCATGCGGTCAGCAGCTGGCGACACTTGTGTGCTGAACAGCCTTGCTGAAGGGCCTGTAACGCCGTGGTTTCATAGTTGCTGGGGCGGGGCTTGAACCTAGGGCTCTGGGACACGTATCCGATGCCTTACGAACAACGCCCTCTGTGGTAGGATGTGCAACTAAAAAACTATTATATTATATTATAATTGTATTATATATATATATAGTAGAGTAGTATCTATATATAGAGAAACTTCTTAAAACTTCAGATACAACAAGTCTTTTTGCACTTTATGACGAAAAAAGATTTCATATTTAAAGTAAAAACTTCAAACTACTCTTACACTTTAGATACTACAGCTCTTCTCGCACTTAATGACTTGGAACAGATTTCACATTTGAAGAGAAAACTGGCAGAAAGTCATCACAATCACAGATCCGCTTCAGAATGTCTACAAGCGTGCTACACCATATTAGCAATATACGCCCTCTATGACTCTAAGTTACGGTACCATATGGTATGATTAATGGCGTCACATCTATTACACCCTACGGCGTACCGGTAGGCAATTACATCTAAGATTTAAAAATAAACGGTAATTACTGCACTCGTAACTCTAATTACTGCACTCCGCACATTTGAGAGGATTTGCTTTGAATGTTCAGATGGTTCAAAATAAAATTTCACATCAATGTCAACCGATGCAGTTAATTGGATGTGCGTCTTACCGTCGCCCCTGCAATGGCGTGAACAAGATTCTTGTAGGAGAGAACTCCCGTCAAAATGGATACCTCCTTGCTCATCTTGATCTATTTGGCTCCTAGCAAAAGCACAACAAAACAAATGTAAATCACCGTTGATCCACTAATATTACAAGCAAAGAAGCTACAAAAAAACTCAGTAGCCTAATCTGCCTGTGAACAGGTCTTAAATGGATCAACTTAAATCGCCGCTTTTTTCGTCAACTGCATCAGATATAAAAATCTATGCAAATCGTCGCAAAGAAAAAACTTCAACAACTATCCTAGAGTAAGGGCAGCATTAGGCTTAGAGCCCGATTAGGCCAGGTCAAGGTCATTAGGTCAAGGACTCAAGGTTAATTAAATTTTGGATGTTTGATTCAGATGCATAAATTCGACGAAATGATCAATAGATACATCAAATTTTTTAACAGGAGACGATTTGTGCGGCGACGATATAGACCGCAACTGCCTTAATAGGTGTACTAACACTGGTGCAGAAAAGTGCAATCGCGTTTTTCTAGCTTTTTCTAAACTTTCTCAACCTTTGGATTTTAGAGAAATCCAGCAACTTGCTGCATAATTTCAATAATATCGCATTATTGGGGCATTTAAAATAAAATTTAACAATTCCCCGCATTAAATAGATGTAAATAAATAATTTTTGTTAACGAATTAGCGACATGAGGCATAAATTCTGCGACACAAACACGAATATGCTCGTCAAGCTGTACCTTAATGCATCGTTTGATGCAAACAATTAGACAGATCAGAGAAATACAGAAATCTGACGATGCTTCAAGGATGTTGAAGCAGTTTGTATGAATTAAATGACGTTTTCGAGAATTACAACCTATCAGAAATTCACGTTTTCAGTGCATATAAGTGGTAACTTTTGTAAATCCTGTCGCATTTTTTTTATATTTTTGCCGCACTTTCTGCATCCCTTTGCCTAACTATAATATCATTATTTATATCTAAAGTCTATACGAAATGTGTTTTAGGATGTTGGAAAACTGCATCGACGCGTCCATGCGTTGGTGCGTCAGGACACACGGGTAGAGTGCGTCGACACAGAGCATTCAGCCGACGCAGATTATCCATTGATACCAATTAGATCTTGTCAAATTTTTCTTTTCACCTCTTTATCTAGTGACCAAATGGGACGAGGGGGGGGGGCGTGAATGGTGAGCCCAGTATATTGGACATCAATTGTGGATAAGGACATCTTTTCTTTGTGAAATTTTCTTAATACAAAGAAGAAGACCTCCTTAAGGATAGCTAGCACGTAGCTGTCACACAGCTGTCAGATAGCCAGCACAAATCTGTCACATAGCTGACACAAAGCTGGCACATAGCTGGCCGAGCGGCGGAGCGGAAGAGTGGAAAAGTTTAAGAAGAGTGAAGAGGAAGAGGAAGACCTAATTAAGGATAGCTGGCATATAGCTGTCACATAGCTGTCACATAGCTGTCACATACCTGTATACACATAGCACATACACATAACACAGCACATCCGCACCTACGATTCAAGCAAATGATGTTTTTCCATCTCCGTTTGCATGACATATTTTTGGTACGTTATAAGTGCAATATACATACATGCATATATAGCCGGCACATATCTGTCACGTAGCTGTCAGATAGCCCGCAGAGCAGAGGGGGAGTGGTAGAGCAAAAGTGCACGAAGCAAAAGAAGAAAGAGAAGATCTCCTGGCTGATAGCTGGCAGATAGCTGGTTGATAGCTGTAATTTTCTTATAATTTTATGCCAGTCTAGTTATGTCTAGTTTTATCCTAGTCTATCTTACATACAAATAGAGACTAGATTCTTAACATGGCATTGCACGAACTTCGTTACACAACCTGCTTTAATACAACGTTAAAAATGTAAGCCTAGTTACTTTTAGGGAAACTGAATGATCAAACTTTATAATAAGTTATCAAAAATCATTAAAACTTTAAAATGCTAAATAATCATCAGCTCAGTGTATATTTTGAGAAAATGTCGTATCCCAATCATTCGTTCCCGTTATCACAAAAAAGTTAACGTTAAATTAGTGAGTTAATTTCTAGATGTTTCAGTAAAGTAGTTAGTCTAATCATCTAATGAGAGAAAATTTGTATTTTCCATAAATTTTATACACGCCCCTATTCTGAATTAAAAGAGCTTTTTTTCTTTCCGTGCAGTACTCACGACCGGGGCGAGGATATAGTGACGGAGACTTCTCACTCGCACACGACTCACGACCGGGGAATAATGCTGCAGGGGGTTGCTGAGGATATAGGGGGGGATACTGATCGATCTTTATTGCCATTCTTGCTAGTACTTGTTAACGTTTAGAACATTCATAACAAATAGGCTTACATACAAAGGTCTTGTGGTTACCCGCAAGACTTTCCTATGACAAAAACGACGTGAGTAACGACCAAGTGTGTCAGAAATCAATCGATGGTTAGGACCAAGTTCGTTAATAAGGCGAGGACAAATTATGTGAGAAAATTTGTAAGCAAGTGAGAAAACGTTTAATTATATATGATCCCATTAATTTCACTGGATTAGGCATCCTGTGTCAATCACGTCCAGGGCAAAATGTTTGCAAAATCCAGGGCAGTGTTGCCAGTCTTACATCTGTGTAAGGCATCAAATTGCTTTTTTATTTCTACACAACAGTCTCTTTCATACAAGTTAGTAGATTTGCTTCCATGGACTAGTCTGAGCTTCAGCCTAAAGTACCAAAATCTAACAAATAATATTGGCTGTCGGGTAAAAAAATCTTTTGGGTGGTGGTTTGGACTTTGAAGAACTTAGTATGTAAATAACACTCAAATTTTTATTTCGGTGGGGGGGGGGGGGGGGGGATTGAACCCCCACCCCCCCCCCACCCTGGGGCCTGT